>VJMY01000244.1:0-100227 GCA_009869795.1 Neelides sp. FZ-2019
ATAGCTTAAAGATTGTAATGGTTTTTATGGAATTAAAATCCCGTGGTTTCCTCTTCATCGTCCATATGAGGCATAGCGTGTTTTTGTTCAAATATCTCTTCAATCTCCCCATGGTGCAAATTGGATGTTTCCGGAACGAAAATGCCAACAAAGAATGACGCCCCCAATGCCACGAAGCCATAAAACCAAAAAGTCCCATAAGTTTCCAAAGTATCCATCATGTCCAAAAAGGTCTTGACGGTGGTAAAGAGGCAAATCTGGTTGAAGGCAAAAGCCAAGGAACAACCCAAACTCCGGGCATCCGACGGAAGAATTTCCGCCACCAAAAACCACGGAATGATCCCAAATCCGATCGAATATCCCGCCATGAACAACAATAGACAGGTCAAGGGAATCCATTCTGGCCCTGTGACCACGGCCATTTCCTCTTCAGAAATCTGGCTGGTCAAATTCGCCAAACTCATGTTGAAGACATCAGGCTCAAAAATCTCGGCCAAACTCGTCAAGTTGGAGAGGATCTTGAGAGCCTTTGGATTTTCTTTCAAGTAAAAGAAAGTTCCGAGTGAGAGATTTGAAAATGCCATTAGAAGGGCCGAGGCAATTAAGAGCGGCCGTCTTGGAATGAAGTTTACAAGGAAAATGGCCACGAGCGTGGTGAACATCCGAACCACTCCGATGGCAATCGTCTCGATGTAATCGTTGATCGAGTCCGCGTAGTGGAAGATGAGCGTGGAGTAGAACGTGATGGGGTAAATCCCGGAGAATTGTTGGAAGAAGAAAAGGGCCGAGCCGATGAACAGCGGCTTGAGGACCGAAGAGTGGAAGAGTCTTGGACAGGAGGAGGCAAAGGAAAAGTTCTGGACGGCCCGTCGTTCTTTTAAGTATTGAAGTCGCATGCATTCTTGCTCGGCCTCTTCTGGGTTGTTCCGGAGCCAAGTGAGGGACTTGAGGGCTTCAGGTTGCCGCCCGCGAGAAATGAGCCACACGGGGGATTCAGGGAGGAAAATGACGTAAGAGAGGACAAACAAGGGAAAGATAGAACAAACGAGAGCAACCGTTCGCCAATCAAAAACACTCTAAAAGAAAATATTATATTTAATTAAACTTTATATTGGTATACATAATAAAGTTTAATGTTAAAAACATTTCCTTCAGTCTATCTAGTACAGTCAAATATTACTATACAGGCTTTTGAACTAAGCTATAAAATAAGAATAATTTGATTAATTAAAATTGATAGGAATAAAATTTTCGACTTTTCTTTTACCCCGAGACAGTAAATACTAAAAATTCCAACGGAGACCATGAGAGTTGGGAGCGAGCCAGAAACTCCTCTCATGGAAGGCTCCACGATCTCGACAATATAAACCTATAAAATGGGAACATTTGGTTGGCAATAAAAATTTTAATTTTAATTGTCAATTAATGTCAAATACTAAATTTACAATTGAAAAATTTTTAGTACTTGAACCGTTGCGGAATAAAAGCCAGAGGCAATTCCCGTTAAAATTCTTCCAGTGAGGAGATCAGCCAAGTCAGTTGCTTCTGCAATGATGATCCATCCAATTGAGTAAAAAACAGAACTCAAAATTATCGTCTTCTTTCGCCCAATCACGTCTGAGGCCAATCCGCCGATCAAAGTCCCAAGGAGGCATCCGACAAGGACCAGACTTGCTTAATGTCATTTATTTAAATAATTAATTTAGTAATTATTAATTAAGTAGCAGTGTCATTATTAGTTCATTAAGCGGTGCTGTGAATATTTCCTTCGAAGAAATTAATGAAATTAGAATTAAATTGACGCTATGCTAACCAATCCATGAGAGATCTTCACTGGAAGCTTTAATGTGAGGATCCGATCCAAGGAGTGTAGGAAGAGTCACAGAACTAAAACCCATTATCGTCCCTGTGCCAAACAAAGACAAAACCGCACCAGCGACAGTCAAAATCTGAAATATGACACAAGTAGAAAAAACTCGCCAAAATGCATGTATTTTATATAAGAATAATTACCTACTTAAGAAAAGTAGTTTGAGTTTGGAAATTGTATGTTGCATCTCTAGTTAAAATAAAGGAAAATGTTCTTGGTTGACCAACCTGATTTCGTCGTTCCAACGAGTCTCCTCGATAAATCAGTGGAATTTGCTCTTTTTTCATTTTCGAGTCAATTCCTTTAAAACTATATATTTCTAATATAAACTCGAGGGTAAGAATAAACTAATAATCAATGCAAGTTGCAACTGCTATTAATGAAAGTTACAATTAAAGCATCTGGCCAAGGGATTAAATATTCTCTTAATGTTGCAAAACATGTAATAAAATAGCCAGAATATTGAGCCTGAGCTTATATATATTACATGGATTTCATATGAAAGTAGAATGCTCTCAAAACTATCAAGTGTTTCTTATGATTATCATTTAAATGTATTTATATTAGTAATTGGGATTGCTATATTCATTTATTTTATTAGCTTCTTCATTTCGAGTCATTTTAAGCTGATTTACCTTTGGTTTTCGTCATTTTCATTTCTAATATAGCAAATAGAAACTCTTAGATGGATTATTATAATAGAAAGTTCATTATGTGAGATAGTGATTGAATGAGACAATGAGAAATTATGAGAAATAAGAATAATAAAAATTATTTAATTGACTTATTCGCACTATAAAATGAACTAAAGATCTCCAGAAGCCCCACGATTGGCTTTCACATTTGACCTGTCTCGCTTCTCCATGAGTCTTTCACGAACCAGACGTTCTCGTCTCCTTCTGACTTTTTCCAAAGTGTCTGGTGTTGGGACGGCGAGAATGGCGGGTTCGCAGGATCGAATGAACTCCCTCAGCTTCTGGAGAGCATCTGCGAGGTTCATGTGAGCATAGCGGGTTCTGTCTGACTGGATCACGAAGTAACCTTCCTTGGACACCATTGATTTCAGCTGCAACACATTATCAATAATTATAGCACATTTGTAGTTTTAAAAAATTAAATTTAATAATATTCATTTTTATTTTAATAATAAATAAAAGAATGGAAATCATCTTATCTTAAATTGATGATTATTAAACACTGATTGTTAAATAATAATAATTATTAATAAATTATTGTTAACAAAGCTCTGAAATTGTGAAATTAAATCTTACTTTCGTTTGTACAGATTTTCTAATTGAATCTGGAATCCAATCGGCTGAGTCTAGTTTGAACCTCACGTCCACTTTCGTCATGTTCTTATTTACATTCATTCCGCCTGGGCCGCTACTCTTGCTGTACTTAACTTCGATTTTATCTAAGAAAATATGATTGGAAATGCAATTAATTTAAACTTGTAGAAGGCTTATAACAAGAATAATCAAACGAAAATTGAATTACCCATTGGGATATACCCAGAAAAAGTGTCCTCTCCATTTTTGGGTATCTGAAGAATAAAATAGACAATTTAAACATGATTCTTTAATAAGATCCTTAATAAATGAGAAAACTTGATATCAAATCATTTATTAACCTCAACAGGCTTAGCTATATTTAATGTGCTTTCCGGATATAATTTGTCGAGAGAAAGTGAACTTTTGAAAGAATTCGAATAATTTGCGTATTGTTTTACAAATGTCGTTCTAAATAAAGTTAATCGAGTTAAATTCATTTTTAGTCTTCAAAGAATACTAAGATAAATTTTTTAAACTTTCAACCCCAAATAAATAATGTTGATTTTCAATTCAACATTATTTATTTTAATAAAAAATTCAATCGGAAAGATAAGAAGAGACTATTTAAACCAAGAAGCAAAATTTAGAACCAAGAAAAGCAATCGGAGCATTAAGCGAAAATTGACACGCTTTGAACGTTTGGTAATCAGTTATTTCTTAAAATTGTATATTTTTATCATAAATGAGCTCAAATGTAATTAAAAGGTCTCTAATTAAAATTAGCCTCAACCAATATTTTTGGTGAAGAAGTAAAGATCCAAACAAGGAAAGGGGAAAAAACCACATCCTTCTCAAACCTCTGCAACTCTCATTATTTCTCGGGTTTGTTTTTCCTTTTTATTTATTA
Source organism: Neelides sp. FZ-2019 (assembly GCA_009869795.1). NCBI lineage: Eukaryota > Metazoa > Arthropoda > Collembola > Neelipleona > Neelidae > Neelides > Neelides sp. FZ-2019. Next base: position 4,049 of record VJMY01000244.1, read on the forward strand.
AACGTTAAATCTTTAGGTGAAAAATTGTCAAATCTTTAAATTAAAGTTCATAAAAGATTTTTTATAGTTATTTTATATTAGTTTTTCCTATTAGAATGAAATGGTTTGAATTTGGACGAACTGAAGGCTTCCCAACGCACTACGCGGATCAACACACGGCCGCCTCTGTTGATGTTCTCACCGTTGGAATTATCTTCGTGATCGTTATCCTCTCTCTTCCTCTTTTGATCATCCTTCCGGCTTATAGGTTGAAGTGGAGAATTTCCGTCTTCAGCCAAACCGTCATTGCCTTATTCATTGGAGCTGCTCTTTCAAGTAAGTAGGCGAAAAAAATGATGAGCAAATTAAAATGACTTAAAATTAATTTTTAATATAGTTGGAAATTTTGGAGAAAATTGGGAAACAGGTCGAATTCGTATTAAAAGTCAATACAAAGCAGGATCTTCATCTGAAATAATTGCTCAGCTTGGGATTCATATTGGATTAAGAGGAATTAACATTACACTAAAAGGCACAAAACAATAAAAAAAACATCGTTTATTGGAACCCTTCATTTTTATCATTTTAAATGTTCATTTATGTATGTTCTTTGTTCTTTCATTAGGTAAACCTGTTGACCAACACGGAGACCTTCAAGGTGAGACGATTAATTACAACGAGGAGTTTTCATGGGTTTGGGAACAAGGGAGATTCGGATTCGGGAAATACGCCGGACGGATCTCAAGAGATTTTCGTGAAGCGTCTCTCAATGGAGTTCCTTATCCAATTCTTCAAGTAGCCGAATACTTCACAATTGATGGAGAAGGTATTAGGTACATAAATCAAATTCAACAAAAACTGTTTCATATAACGCAAAGTTAAAAAATAACCATTGATAATGGTTAAAATTGACCCGGAACTATGACTGGCATATCATGAACCGAACTATGAATGTGAATTCTTATAAATTCTCATAAAAGTTTTAAATATTTAAAAGGTTTGGAAGATATTATCGGCAGTCTGGTTGGTACGCTCATATTCTACTCTGGTAAAAGTTAAACACTATACAATCATGGCATTATCAAAAAATTGAATAATAGAAAAAATTAACAAATTATGTGAATTATACCTAACCTAACTTTAATAATTGTGAACTATAATTAACTATAAATAACTTTATTTGTATAATTAATAAATTGCACAATTGTAAATAAAAATTGTTTAATAATTCTGTTTAGGAATTTAACCATGATTTGATCTAAACAGGACGGGATTCTCTACTTGGCTTATAAGTCTCCTTCTCTTTTGCTTAGTCGTTCGCCCAGCCGGGTATTTGCTCATTGGAACCGGCGTTCTTCAACTTCTCGCCATTGTCGTTTGGCGTCTCAATCGAAATCCCATTGAGCTTTCCATTCCCTTCGAGCCTCCTCAAGGAGTTGAGGAAGTTTTTCTTGAAACGAAATACGGGAATTCTTTTTACCTCGTTCTGGTCAATGGTGGACTTTGTCTCTTGCTCGGATTCACCATTGTCTTCCTCGACATGCTCATCCCGGACAAAATGTGCAAACTGTTTGGGATTGACCCTCTCACCATTTATGAAGAAGCTCATTTGAGTAAAGGATTCAAATACTCTCAATATTTAATTTATCATTATGCAATTTATATAATTAACAATAACTTTATATATTACAACCGCCCTATTCTTAAATAATTAATTAAACTACTGATACTTAATTTTTCTTAATATTATGCTTAATTCTAATAAATCAATTCGGCTTTTTCATTAATTTCCATAAATTCCATTTTGTTTAGATAAAGCAGAGTTGAGAGAGAAAATAGATCGTGGGATAATTAAAAGTGACAATTCGTCACTCAAGTCATTGAGTCGATTGGTCAATTCACCCCGGAATTCGAGGTCGAGATCACAAAGAAAAACCTTTGAGTCCGAATTGGAAAAATTAGAAGAAGAACCCAAAGAACCGGAAAATTTGCCATTTACATCTCCCAAAGAAGAATATGAAGTACTTAACATATAACATTCATAATTTGATTAATATTCTTATCAACCGAGTTTATTCTATTTTATAATAAAGTTAAAAATTTACCAAATTGTGAATAATTTCAGAGTCATTTGGTCATGAAGAGAAGAACGATGATTCACGCAATTGCTACTTATAGAATGAAAAAGCCCAAAGCACTCCCAAGATTAAGGTAAGAAATTCAAATACCTACCCATATGAATCATTTAATTTATTAACCATGATTAAGTTGTATTAAGAACACGATGTTTGCTCAAATATTCATTATGTTATTTGAGCTTATATGAAAAATTTTCTTTTTAATTGAATTGTTATTTAATGAATAGGAAAGGATTAGATTCTGGCGAAGATGAAATGCAATTGAAAAAGTTGAACCCTGATCCTTCATATTCTGATGATGAAGCTTCCAAAGCTCCTTTGCTCCCACCAAGAAAAATTATTCAAAAATAAGTCAAATGAATTGAAATGAATAAAATTCTCAATTTTTTATAACCGTTTTTATTTACTCAATTGAACCAACATTAAGTGTTAAGATAATTAAATTAGCAAATACACAACGGAACGTTTAAGATTACATCCGGAATGAATATTGTATAATTATTATAATTAATTATATTCTTTATCTAATCTTTCAACTAGATCCAACATTCAACTACTCAAAAAGTTCCTTTATTGATTAAGGGGAATAGGGAATCAACGTGGAATTCTCATCTTCCTCTCCATTAATTCATAAAATTAAAACCATTTGACGGAATTCCAACGAAAGCCAAGTTTTGACCCGCTAAGTTAAATACACAAGATTCAAATCTCTCTAAACGTTTGAACAATTTGATTGTGAGATTAAATAAATAAAAATGACTAAATCACCTCAAATTCAAATGAAGGGCTTTTCTCAATCAGATGCAGTTAATACTAAAACATTGAGGAATCAGTAATTGTTATTACTGTTTTAATAATATTTATTACAAGGAGAGTTAAGCCAAATCCAAAAATCTAGAACTCCCCCATATGTGTAATTAAGATCTAGAGGAAGCGACTAACAACACTAATGAACGTTCAATAACAAATGGTTGCAATTTCGCATCCTCTAGATGCACATTACGCGAGCGGGGAATTAGTAGAATGTTGGATAAGGGCTAGAATCCCCTTGTAATGTAAAATTACATGATTAAATTCTTAAATCTAAAAGATTCTGATATACACTGTATATCAGAATTAAAATCCCAAATCTCAATTACGTCTATCAATTACAGCTAGTAATACTAACAGTTCTCCTAATGTCCTAATGCCACCTAAAGCTTTTCCAATTTTCCATTAATTTAACTATTATAATAGCTTCTATGTACCTAATTGGAAGTATCTTAGGATGATTTGATTTGTATATTAATTATACACTTAAACTCGATTATACTTTTTCTAAAAGATAAAGGTAGGTATTAGTTATATATAGGAATAAGTCTCCATTAAACATTTATGGCATCGAGTTTAAATAGATATTGAATTAACAAGTTTTAATTAGTATGTCTGTTAGTACCAGGAGGTTACAAATTGTGATTTCTTTCGTTACCGTTCCCCTAATATTTTATAAATCTGATTTCATATGTAATTGTTAATTGTATTTGTTAGTATTCTTAAAAGGTTTGTTTTAAAAAGGGCATTTGGTTTGGTAGATGAAGCTCGGATCATTTTCTTTTCAACGAAGAATTTTTCAAATATAATTTTGTAGGATAGGGAGATTTGATGGCTCCAAAGAAGTCAACGTTGTTCTATTTTTCCAAGTGTGGAACACGGCGGGGGGTCTAAGGTCATATATAATCCGTTTGGCAAAAAACTAAAACCATTTCACCGAATCTGCGTGATGTTGGACTTGGATCCAAAAATGTTGACGAGTTGAGCCTCGTAACCTTTCGCATTCCTCTTCATTATTTCCATGCATGGGCCGAGAAGCCGCTCAAACGCATCAACGTCCAAAACTACGCAAACAAATTGATTTAAATCTTTTAAATTATTTTCCCAATTGAAAAAGTGAACTATACTTAACGTAAAATTATAATTAAATTAAAAAATAAATTTATTCATTCAATTTATCTAATTGATTTATTTAAACTTTAACATTAATTTATTATCATTTGATATGAACGGAGGCTTACATGCAAGTTTGACGTTTCCTTCAGCATAGATTGTCGCCGCTCTTGGCTTTTTGGTAAGAAGAGCCAATTCCCCAAAGTAGCCGCCTTTCCCTGATCGAGTCAACTAAAGAAAAAATGAAAACCTTAGCCAATCAAGTCTTTACTAAGAATATTAAAGAATAAAATATCAAATTCACAATTATCATCCACCTACTCTTTTTAATGCATAGGATTTAAAATAATAATTATTTTAATATAATTTAAACGAAATTGATCAAATGAACTTTACCTCAATTTCTTGTCCGTTCTTGTCCAGCTTGACAATCCTGACGTCTCCATCTTCAATGAAGTACATCCCGTCCGCGACGTCTCCTTGTCGAATGATGGTTTCTCCGGTGGAGAATGCACGCGGGACGAGGGCGTCTGCCAGGTTCATCCTCTCGTATTGCTCGAGACTCTTGAGGATCGGAACGGAGTCAATGAGTTTCTCGTACATTTGCCTCTTCTTGAATGCGTTTTTGAGGACGATGCGCCGAAAGGTCTGTCTGTCCATGGCCCAAAGCGATCCATCCGTGTCGGCCTGCACACTCGCCGCCCGCGGCATGTTGTACAGGAGAGCAAGCTCGCCGAAACTTCCGGAATCTTCATATTGTCCAACAGCCGTCGCGACCTCAACTCCTGGTTGATGAACGAAAACCTTGTACTTCCCCCTGGTAAATCAAATACAATGAAATATTAAATTCCATTTTTCATCTTCATTTCATCAAGAGATCAAGACTATTGGATTCAAAAAACAAAGATTACTTTGAAATGACGTAGAAATTGTCTCCGTCATCTCCTTGTTTAATGACATATTCTCCTCTGGTCACTTTACGTTCGAACATCGCGTCGATCACTTCTTGCATTTGTTGCTGTTAAGAATAATAATTAAATTCAATCAAATCCCTTAATTAAGCCACCCATAAATTGTAAACAAATGCAACAACGACAATGTAAAAGAAACACTAAATAAAAATTATGCTAATTGAGTGTAAAAATTCTTACTGCGTCTAGTGATCGGAAGAGGAGGATATGTTTAATCGCCTGAGAGAGTCTTTCTCTCTGAGCATCAGATTTGGGATGAATAATCGGAGCCACATTTTCATCGTCTTCTGCTGGATCGTACGCTTCTGCAAAAACTGATTTACGCCGAATGACAGGAGCGTTAGGCTGAACTGTAAAAAAAGAAATGACAAAATGAACCAAACACGCCATTAAATCCCATTCAAAGCCCTTGTACTATGTAAACAAAAATTCCCCATTCCATCATAGGAGAGGATTGGAGATCAAAAGGTAAATAAACAGATGTTAATAATTTAATGCCGCACAAAGGTATTAAGTCCACATTTGTTTAGATAATTACCATTCATGTCCGGAATCTTTTCGGGTCTACCGTTGACTGCTGCCATGCCCTGTTGGGACTTGACCCCCTGTGGGCCCTTTTCCTTCAGACGCGTGAAGAAGTCAATGCCGAAGTCAGGTAGGTCAGTGGGCTGTTCCAGGAGGTAGGCGATGGTGAAGTCGAGGAGGGCCTCGCGGAGTTCATCCGGGACCCGGTACCTCTTCCGACCGTCGGTCATCTCCATGTCTCCCGGGTCTTCCGAGGGCAGAAGAGCAGAAGATGCTAGGCCACACCTCAACTCTTCTTGGGTTCGACGAGACTCCCAGCCAACCTGGTCTTATTGATCAATCGATAATTGAGAATGTTGAGGGAGTGAAGAAGCTGAATCGAGCGCCGGCCCACCTCTCTTCAACTAGCAACCAACCCGCTAAACTCCACTCTCCGATTTTACCCGGCCCGTTCAACAATCCCCGATCCTATGATATTGTAGGATTCCTATCTAACCTAAATTACTCCAATTCCTTTTGAGATCTTGCAAGAATATCATATTTCCAAATAATATCTCACAGTTTCTCCTGAGTTTACATAGGGAATAATTCAAATCAGTTTTTCCTGGTGCCGTGAAGAGACTACCGATTGGTGAGTCTTTGAGTTTTATTGACCCTTTTTACAATATTTTTGTAGTTTTTGCCTTTTTGCTTAATTCTAAATAGATTTTGATTAATAGCACTATTAAAACATTAAAAATGTCTTTAGATCAATCAGAATACGGATCAGTTTAATTGAATATTAATTAATAATGCCTATTTTGTACGATATAGGATATGGGGATCACACGACATTTACTCGAGTCGACTCGACATTTTCAAAGAGATCTCGTATTTTCTACACGTTCATGGATATCTTGGATGGAAATTGAAATATGGAAGAGTTTGGGTTTTCCTAAAAGTTCGTTCACTTCCTTTACACTTTCAGTCGCTCATTTTAAATCATAATTAAATAAAGTATAAAAGAATTAACTCAATAATTGAATATAAATGTGAATTTAGTATGCGTTCAACCAGCTTTATCTGACTTCCCAAGCTCACTCGACGAGTCAAAAGAAGAAAGCAAATGGGATGGAATTTTATGGGGCGTGCCTAAAAAACGAAGGTCGTTAGAAGTGAGGAAAATTAGAAAATTCGGCCAAAGAGAATGGTTTTGGAAGTTGATCGAGCCGAAAACAAATTTAAGGATATGTGACAATTGTGGACATCATTATGAATTTAAAACTGTTTGTAGTAAGGAAAAATTCTATAAATTCATGAATTTACAATATGAACGATGACTGTTTAAAGGGTTCTTCAATCAAAATAGAACGTTTAATTAATAGGCGTTATTAAAATTTGTATTACGAATTTTAGAAAATTGTTACGAAAAAATTCGCGTGGAGAGTGAAGGGATTCGAGCCAAGATCGAAGAAACGATCGGAGATCAATACGAAGACAAAGGAGTGGTCATTCTTTATGAAAACGAAATCGTTCCAGACGGCTTCTCCAAAGACGAGACTCTTGTTGTCGAAATGGGAAAGAAAAGACCCACGTGGTTCTCTAAAAATCTTATGGAAAGATCAACAACTGGGCCCAACATGGACGAGAAACGTATCACGGTTCCAATTAATACAATCAGCCCCATTAAATCTTAAAATTGTAACTTTTTTAAATTTTATTTCTTTCAATTAATTTAACTTTATCATTTTAAAAATTCTTATAATTTATGTGTTCAATTAATCAAAAGTTTTGTTTATAATAATTATCTCATAATTTACCGATTATTTATGCAAAAGAGTCAATTTGTGAGATTGTAATTTAGTCATTTTTTATTACAAATATTCAACTAGTGAAATCATAAATGGCATACAATGAGAAATAAATACAATTTGATAATTTTCTAAAACTTAAACATCATTGTACTTTTCGACGAGTCCAATCCTTAATGAACAACAGTAGTTACGTACGTATTAAACGAGGAAATCACTTATTAAAGAAGCACGCACAAATGATAAACTTTAAATCTAAATACCCATAAATACTAAAAACAAAACTCTTCTCGTCCTATTTGTAATAAAAACTTAAAATGATCAATCTACTAATACCACAATTGTAACAATTTAAAATTACTTTTAAATTACTTAACAATCCACGTCCACATTTACAATTCCTATCTCAAGACTCAACCGCTTTGTTAAATATAAACAATATGATTTCAAGGGTCTTCATCTTCTGTTCAGTTACTGTACACTTTAAAAACACTAAATTAAACTACGTCATACAATTACCCACAAGATTTAAAGATTCACATCACTAATTCTTAATTAAATACTAAAACTCATTAGGACAACAATAAGTAATATTGTAGTTTTAAAGTCACAAATGGTGGACATGCAAACGACTTCGTGCCGACTAAACGTCACTTTAAATACTCAAAAAAGTACATTTAAAATTGTACGAGACAGCGAGATGCATTTTTTAAATTCCTTACCATCAAAGACATTATTCGTTAATTGTGTTTTAAGGCTTCATAGCTTTTTTTTAGAGCTACACAAATTAGCTGCATGTTAAACTTATAAAATAACCTAATTAATTCTTAAATTACAAAGACCTGAGAATTTCGTTGAACTATTTTATTTTTCCTAATTTAGCCCATCCTTTTCATCCTTATCCTTTTAGTAGAGGAGAGGAAAGTAAGAAATCCCTGAAAGTTGGCAGTGATTCATTTTTTACCTATTTCATCCAAAAACCTAATTATACTACAATTTTGAGCCCAAAGAATAAATTATTCAAAATAAGCCACTCCAAACAAAATTTATAAATTGCAAATTCCTTCTTTCAAAAAGGAGGAATCAAAAGGTTAACAAAATATATACTTCGATAATAATTAAAAACATTACTTAATAAATAAATAATGAAAAAACAACAATAACAATTCCAGTCATTTTAAATATGAAAAACGCACGTCAACGACGCATGGCTAAAATGAGTAATGATAGTACTTGTAATAGGGAAAAACTACTCTCGATAAATAAATATCAAAAATCAATTAATCAACAATGGAAAAAAACAAATTGTTCTTTTCCACTTTTTACAAAAAGTCAAAATAAATTCAATATTTTCCCTAAACATTAGTTCACTTTACTGTACAATACAAGTTTTTACACCATAATAGTAAGTATTTAGTTTAATCTCCAGATTCTCCAGAGTTGGTGCTTAAATCTTTACGTTTAGCTTATTAGTTTAATTTAATTAGTCAAATGGGACATTTTTCACCTTCGCGTCGGGAGCATTTGATTGTAATGTTGGGGCTGTTGAGCCTGCGGAGGCCCAGCATGTCTGAAATGATTCGGGTGATGCCCGGGCTGCTGGGCCATCCCGAAATGCTTCCCTACCACTCCATTATTATTATTATTATTATTATTATTATTATTGTTATTGTAAGGAGCTGAAGGGAAATGTCGCGCTCCGGGGAATCCGCCAATTGATTGCTGCTGTTGTTGTTGGTGCTGGGCTTGTTGTTGGTGGTGATAGCCATTGGCTCTTGCCTGTTGTTGGTGCTGTTGGACTTGTTGCTCATAGCTCACTTGATTTCCCCCAAAAGATGCGGGATAGGAAGCCCCAGCCGCCCCGCCACTCCCGCTGCTAAACTTCGTCCCTTGCATGTATTGCTGCTGGTAAAACTGCTGTTGTTGGTGTTGGTGGTGCGGGTGGGCGGGTTGGTGTGAGTTGGTCGGCGGATGACCTCCGTGTTGCGGCGGCGGGTGAGCCCGCTGTGGTGGTGGATGATTGTACGCGTAAGGATAGGAGGAAGCGTCCAGCGGAGGTCGTTCGATCCGCTCTGGCCTTGACCCCGCCCCGCCTCCTCCGCCTCCCTTCCCATGAACACTTAATGGTTTTTGAGCGATTTGGGGGCTCGGAGTGAAGAAAGCTCCCGGCCCACTCACTTTCTCATTCTTGATGTACGAGGAATTGAAGGAAGGATTAAAGCTTTGACCACTCGACAATGCACAAGAGGGATTCGACACCGTCGCTCGACTCGACTCCATGCGACTCACTGAAGAAGAACTCGAGATTCCAGGAGTCGTTCCATAAGCATTATGGCTTGACAAACTCCCGGAACTCCCGCCCATTCCGGGGCTCCCACCCATTCCAGAACTCCCAATTCCTGTACTTCCCCCGAGATTCCCGCCACTCAAGGATCGCCCCATCGGGGCCGAGGAAACTTCAGGCCCAGAAAGACCCGAAGCGGAAGAAAAGGAGCTCGAGCTAAAAATTCCAGCCTGCGATGCTGAAGACTGGGAAGCCGTGCTGAGTTGAGGGAAATTCCCATAAAATGAGTTGAAATTCCCCGGCGGTGTGAAGATCTTTGAAACTCCCGGGTTCGTCGCAGTGGAATTTCCTTGGGCCATGGAGGTCAACGGGGCCGGCGACGGAGTATTGGAATTGCTATGATTACTCAGCGGGCTCTCATTCAATCTCTCATTGCTATTCCCCCAATCCCATCCTTTGCCCTTTGGACGATATTTGGGTGGGATTCCGCTCCCAGGCGTTGGAGTCCGTGCCGGAGTTCCCGTCCGACTCAAAGAATTGGGCGTGGGGGTTCGTTGTGCATTTTGCTCATTGGATTCTCCAAGCGAGTGACTCGACCCCACAGACGTTCGCCCGTCTCGCTCGCTCGCCGTGGTCGTGGACGGCGAACTCGCGTCGTTCGTCGTCCAAGCATTCCATCGCTTCTTGAAATGCGGGAGCGAGTCCGGCGGAGCACTCGGCGGAGTTGAAGGAACCTTGGGGTTACTCGTGGTGGAGCTGATGCCCTCAGACGAGCTGCTGTTCTGATTCTCAATCCGAACATTCTGCGAGGAAGACGAAGAGGTCAAGGTCGAAGTTCGAGTTTCCTCTTTCACGTCCTTTATACTTTCACTATTGCTAATCTCCTCAAAGCTCTCCATTTTGACCGGAGTGGCCGGCGAGTCATTGGAGAGATTCATGCCGGGTGTGGCGGGCTTTTCGATTTTGATCACCTCGCGGATGGTCGGGGTTGGCGGGTGCGGGAGATTCGGGTCCACCTCCACGCCCTCCGTGTTATTCGGAAGAACAAGCTGGGAATTTGACTCGTCGTCCGAGTCATGGATCCTCGGGGTCCGCGGCGGCCCATCCAAATTGCTGCAACTCTCTTGGTCCATTTTCTCGATCTTGATGGAGTAGGGCGGGTCGTAGTCCATCAGGCGTCCAAGGAGAATCTCGTCTTCGTCTTCATTCGTCGGCGACGGAGTTCGTGGGATGGGGAAATTGGAATTGTCTGACAAATCCTCGCCGTCCACGTGCAAGTTGCTCATGAGGGACATTTTCCTCGTGCGCCCTCGTCTGAGCGGGTCAGACGAAAATCCCCAAGGATCGCATATGGCGGACAAATCCTTGCCGAGTCCCGAGTCCGGCGACGTCGTTCCCTCGTGCCCCGTTGGGGTTTTGGGTCTTCGGAGATATCTCTGGCGGAGAGGAGGCGTCGGAGTCGACGTCGTCGTCGAGACGGTCGAAGGGGAAGAACCAGCGGCAGCGGCTGCGGCCGCAGCCGCTGCCTCTGTTGATTTTCTCCGCTTGGCCTCTACTTCAGAGGCAAAGGAAAAGAGACGATCGAAATTCGAGGAAATTTTATCTTGCCAAGCTCGTTGGGCTGAGTCAACCCGAGAGGAAGAAGTCGAGGGCGACGTCGGACCCGACTCGCCTTCCTTTCCTAAAATATCAAAAAACATTATCTTCTTGACAAAGTATACAAGATACAAATGACACAAAATATTGCTAATTAAAATAGTATGTAATTAAACACTGATTAATCAGAAATTAAGATAACTGAATGTGAATGTGAGAAGACAAAGCAAAATGTCAATTGATCTAAAACAACGATCATTCTCTTTAAATTAATTTCGCGGTTAACGAAGGATCAATTTTGCAAAATTAAGATCAAATTGACTAAATAAAAGTCCAAGATGGTGTAAAAGGACAAAAACAAAAAATGAAAAGGAGTATGAAAACATTCTGCTTACCAAAAATCCAAAAACCAGAAATCAAATTACATGAAATAAGACTTACGGCATCCTTCTATAAATCAGCTATCTATTGATGCAGCATTTTATACACAGTGCGTTAGGATTTTACATTTTGTACATTAATACTTTTAATGCTTAATGTCGCATCCCATATCCAACTCAAAAAAGAACATGCAGACAAGAGAATATTGACATTCAAAACTATTTATTCATCCCCGTTCCTCTTTTTCATCACAGAAGTCTCAAAAACATATCTCAAATAAAAGTATTTAACAATTTGTAATAAAAAATAATTCAATACAAAATATATTTGTGTGATTAATACAAGAAATTATATCTAATAGATAATTAAAAGCAATACAACTAATATTATTATAAATAATTAAACAAATAATTTCAGAATTTAATGAAAAATTCATCAAAAATAATTCTCTACACTAAATATTTTACTATATTTGTTTTGTTAAATAAATAAAAATAATTCTGTACAAATTCTACATAGTATTATGTAATCTTAACATTATCTGATAAAATCTTTTTATATTTGTTCTTACAAATAAAAATGACAAGCCTCGTTTTTAAAAAAAAATTACATCATTGTAAATAGTAAATAAAATGAATCATACTAAAAATGAGCAAAAAACAAAAAGTGCGTAAAAATATAATTTGAATCAAATCATTCGCACTCAAATTATGTCTTCTCACTATTCCTTATCTATAGTAAATACAGGGGAATTTATTAAATTAAAAATTAGAGCAAAGAGACAAAAGCTAAAAAGAAAAGATAAAAGTTGAGTTAGAAGAGCATTGAAAATCCGACAGCTCCTCCTTATTTAAAAGAGCAATTAAAAATATCAATTACAGCCAATCAAATATATTAATTGCAATCAAATCTTCCTCATTTGCTCTAATCATTCTCCAGCTCTTAGTGAAGGTCAAAAGCATGAAAGGTGGAATGTGAAAGTAGTGAAAGACATTAGTCAAGAAGCCAAATGTCTGAAGCGTCCGTACCTTTACTTGGACTTGCTGAGGATGAAACAGTCGAAGTGGCATTGTTGATCCCCGAAGAACTCCCAGGTCGCGAACTCGGGGCGCCAGGCGTCTTAGGTCGTTCCTCGGCTTCATTCCCAAGGACTCGACTCGCCAGCTTCTTCTTCGGCGGACAATCCTGGAAGAAAGGTCAAAGAAAGATAAAGAAAATGAACGGTCAAGTCGCCGTGGTAATGCTGATCTCACTATAATACACAGCGTATCCTTCCTCGTTGATCCCCGGACTCATTGACACAACACTTTTTTCCTTCTTACAAATTCATTCTCTCTCTTTTCTTTCATCTTTTCCTTCTTCTCTTAGACATTAGTGAAAATCTTTTTTTCTACACCCAACAACGCCATGGTCGACAAGTTGAAATACGACGAGATAGACCCATTCAAACTTAACAGAGCTCATTTTGAACATCTCCCATTAGAGGTCAAATTCATTTTCCTCATTTTCTCTATTCCTCATTTTTCCCAATTATTCCAAGATCTGAACATGACTAAAGTCTTACACAAAAGTAGAGTTAAAGTAGTGTCACATCACTCGTTTTGCACAAGTGTACTAATGAGTGTTCTCTAAAGATCACGGAGAAAATCCTTGAGTACATAAGTCCCCAAGACCGGCTGTCCACGAGGCTCGTGAGCAAAAAGTGTCAAGCGTGCGTCGACTACCTCTTCGACTTCACAGCCAATTTCAAATCCCGAAACGTCCGGAGCTTGATGGAGAAAACGAGGTCAGGGAAGTTGAGCATCGACTTCCACAAGCTCAACATCAACTTCTCCAGACTCAACATCTTTACTCTCGTCCACTTCCATCGCTTCCCCAAAGGACTCAACGTCTTTCACTTTGACCTCACCTTCATCCGCGAACTCAAGATCTTTTGTCGTCTCGAGGCAAAAACCCTGGAGATACTTTTATCCCAATGTCCACTCATTTCTCTCTTGACCCTTAATGGTCTTGCCATCGCGGGTAAGTCAACAAATCATTCTGTTCAAACATTCCCATTAAAAATTAACCAAATTAACTAAACCTGACCAAGTAAAATTAATCTACAAATTAAAAAGTACAATGCAGCCTTATATTTTCCTCCTTCAAAAACATTAAATCTCCCAATGTCCCAATGTATTTCTGACTACTTCTCACAATTTCCCTTATTCTGAACAGGCGGGAACGAGAAATTGACCTTGATCCCGCCACCGAGCAAGGTGATTCGCGACCCTAATCGGGACTTGAAAGTGTCCATCCGCCTCGAATTCTATCCTGCCCGGTTGAAGATCTTCACGCCGAGGAACTACATGGCGAACCTTCATGCCATCCTCTCGTTCCCCTTCATCCGGGACCACATGACCTCCTTTGACTTCAAGAACATCGTCACGAGCGACATGGAGTTGTTCTACCTCTCGCCCGACGCCATCATCGGGCTCCTCTACGCCTCGCGCCTCAATCTCAAGCAGCTCAGCATCAGAGGAAATGGATATCTCCCGGGATTGAAGAGACACGTACAATTCCCGCGAATCAATTACATACTCTTTCAAATCGGCTGTTGCTCCCTCCCATTTGCCGAATGGGCTTTCTCACAAGCGGAAAACTCCAAGAGCCAAAATGCCATCGCCGTATTTCAACAGTAAAATTTAATTAATATTACTCAATTCCTCATATTCTATTTCTCATTCTTAAATATTAATTTCTCGTTTGTAAAATTTTTGTTTCAACTCTTTTCACTCTTGTTCATTTTTAACAAACATTAACGCTTTTCCTCTTTTTGTCAAATGTAACCTTAAAATTAGATTAATATTTTTAAAAGTGTTGCATTAAAGGAAAATTTTTTGTTCACTCCTTCTTAACTCTCTTTCTCAATCCATATTCAATCCATCTAATTATAATTTAATAAAATAACCAATAAATCAAACCTAACAAATTTTCCAATTAACCTATGTTTAACCATGAAGCAAATTAATGGATTGGAGGGAATAAAAATAGATAAACTTACAGCTTCAAGATCCGAAACGCGTTTCCTCACAACACTGAGCACCGACTCTCCTTCTTTAAGTTCCTTCGCATTGGGCAAATCCTCCGACGGCCCCGGGGTCTCAATGACCACTTGGACTGTCGTGCCACTCGGGCTCTCAATGACTTTCTTCTCCTTCACCACCGTCGCACTCCGGTCCCTGCTGGCCTCCTTCCCATTGTACGTCTCGAGACTGCTAGCGGAGCTCTTGGCCATGGAGAAGATCGAGGCCTTGAGTCCCGCCGCGAGTCCCTCCATGTCCTCCTCCCCCTTCTTGTAGCTATGATGAGACGTGACGAGGACGCTGGGCCGTTGAGCAGCTTGTTGCTTCTCCGCCTCTTGACTTCCCACTGGGTGAATCTCCGGCTGGGGCTCGAGCGAGCTCTCGGCCGAATTGGGTCTCGAGATGGGCGAGTAGACGCTCCGGACCACCGTGGGCCCCCCGCCCAAACTGCTCTTGATCCCCAACGAGGATTCAATTTCCCCTGACACGAGATCCGCCATCGTCCGCGGACAATGGCTGTTTTGACTACTTGGAAATCCCCGTTCGTTTGTCCTTCCGCGCTTCCCCGCCAAGTTCCCTCCGTCCCCGTTGAGCCGATTCCGAAGAGCCTGCTTGGCCGACAACGCCTGACCATACGGGACCTCACCAAGGACTTTCTTCTGCTCTGGTTGTTGGGCTTGGAAACCCAAAGGAGGAAAGGATTGGTTTGCTGGGCCAAGTGACTGCTGCTGCTGGTGTTGGTGCTGAAGAACAGAAGGCATTCCTTTGTAACTATCACATTGATAGGATCCCTCCGGTGGTCGCGAAGGGACCTCTCCCTTTTGCACAATCACACTCCCAAATGGCGGTTTCCCTCCATTCCCATAGCTTCGCCCTGTTGGGCTCGGAAGCGGCGGCGGGCTTTCGTTCAACATGTTCGTTATGAGGTTTTCGAGTCGATTCTTGTAATTTACCTTTGGGGCTTGGTCGGCCTTGGCCCCCCATGGATCTTCCTCGTTCTCAACGTTCATCATCATGGGCAGCGGCTTGGGCAGAGGAATCGGGGCCACCCGCCGCCGCTCAACACATTGTGACGGGGAAATCTCGGGTTTCTTCGGGACTTTCCCTGCCTCGATCTTCCGCCCAGTTTCCAGGATCTTCTTGGCCAGGACTTCCGGGTTATTCTCGTGGATCTTCCCAACGTCCGGAATATCTGGCCATTCCTGGGATCTCGTCCGAGCCAAGTTTTTCTTCTGCGGGGGTTTTGGTCCAAGTGACGAAGGGCCATTCATCCCACTCGTCATCATCTTCTGTTGGTGGTGAACCGAAGCTTTAAGCTGGGCCTGGTGGAGTTGCTGTTGTTGTTGCTGAGCAAACATCACGTTTTTTTCAATTTCCTTAATGTCGGGGTCCAAGGAGGAAATTCGAGCTTCCAAGGCTTTCCGTTGATTCAACGTGGCGGTGATTTCCTCCAATAGAAAGCTTTTGCAAAGACTCTCAGCCTTGGGATCGTCTTCGCTGATTCCGGCTCCACAGTTCTTCAAACACTCCCGCATTCGGTCGCTCACAAGGAGGGTTTTCTCAGTTTCAAGGGCCCGTACTTCCTCTTGAAGTTTCTTCACCTCGACCTGATAAACCTTATGTTGTTGAACAATCACTCGAGCCTACAAGAGAACAAAAACCACTCATTAATATCCAAACAAACTTTTATTTCTTAATTCGCAATACATAAGTATGATACATAAGTATCATCAAATAATTATTGTGAATTCGTCTCGTGATTTTTTAATTATGATGAATTGGAAAACCGGCTATTCCCTGATCCGTTTGAAAAACAATAATACTACTTCCTGATCCCATTGAAAAACCATAAAACTATTTCTTGATCCGTTTGGAGCTGACTTAAATTCTTAATTTATTGAGAGTTAAACTTTATCATCGATAAATTATAAAATTATTTTGCAATAGGTTGTGAGTTGTCTGGAAGAGCTTTAGTCTTTGTAACTTAAATTAATATATTAGAATTAGAACCAAAGGTGAGTTTTAGTTCCTAATGTGACCGTGAAGTGGATATGGAGTAAGCATTTACCGTAGTAACTTTAGCAGTAAAAATGAGTTTTTTGCGGCTAAAGTTAGTTATTTTTTTACTAGGGTTAATATTTAGTGGGTCAATGAGTTTCTTGTGGCTAAAGGAGGCTTTTTGAACCTTAAAAGCATTTTGATAGTAGACAGCAAATTAGCAGGAATCATCCTTATAATAATAATAATAATAATAATAATAATAATAATAATAAATATAAATTACTTCTGACATCAATCCATCTGGGTTTTCCACATGGATTTGAAGTTCATCGAGCTTCTCCTTCAACAACCCCGTGGACTCCGTCACAAGTCGCGTGATGGTTTTTTCAAGGAAATTCCGTCGTTCGGACAAAACCTGGTTCTTCTCCTTCTCCCGCTCAATGAGATCCTCTAGATGAAGACGGTAGTCAGGACTCTTCATTCGCTCCACCACCTCCAGCATTTGGTCCTTGAAGATGGCCAGGAGCTTCTCCAGAGCATACGGCGTATTCTTCGATACTCCCAACTCCTCATGAATCAAAACTGTGCTCGGCCCAGTCAAATTCGTCAGCTTCTGATCAATACACCCAGGTGCTGGCGGCAGAGCTCCAATTCCTAAACAAATCAAAATGAAAATATAGTATTTCTCAAATATAAAACAAAATAAGAATGAAAATATAAGAAAGCAATTTGACAAATGGCGCAAATAACCCATAAATTTGATAAAACCAATTCAACCCATCATTTCGACATTCTCAACCAAGATGACTCAAAAAATGTCAAATTGGAATTCATTCGAAGTTTGAACTAATAAATATTTTATATAATTATAAAATAATCTTATAATTATATAATTTTTTAGTAACGGATATTTTTTAGTCGGTATAAAAATGCACAGCGAACGGGATATTGTTTACATAATTTTCCTGTTACTTAAGAAAATTATCCTTACCTTCAGTCCTCGTTGAGAGCAGCGTTTTCGTATGAAGGAAATCAAGTCCGTTAATCTTTGGGATTTTCTTCTTATTGGCCCTCTTCAATTTCCCTCGCGGTTTTCGACCGACTCCGCCGCCTCGGGCTGTGGTTTGGATCGGCGGGGCTGGCAAATGAAACTCGTTCATTTTCTCTCCCGTCTCGCCACACTCGTTCATGTCCTCCTCCGTCGCGGTCTTTAATCCAACAAATGACTCATTTTTAATATTCCTTTCAAGACTCACAATTACAACCAAGACAAACATTAATTAATTATAAAATCCATCTCTCTCCGTCGCGTCCCTTAGCTTATCAACTCTTTGGTTGGAGTTTAACTAATTAATTATATCCACAAATCAGATGCCTCGACGTCGCATGACCCGACTACTGTAATCCAAATGGAGAAGATTGAGAAGAATGGAATTTGAGAAGGTCATCCGAGGAGATTAAAATCCAGACAGAGAAACTCATAAACTCATCCATTACACACACATTCATTGAATGCACTTGCTACAAATGCTCATGAATGTGAGTTGAAAGCCGAGATAAAAATGAGTAGTTTGATTACACACAATTCGTCATATCAAGTGTGAAGTGTAAATAAATGACAAATTAAACTTCTCTTACATTGAGCAGCACCAGACTCAACTAACTAATGTTAAGAAAAAGTTTCCATTCCTCAGACTTTTTAAACTAATTTATTATATCTAATGATCCTACAAGATAGACAATTTAAGTATTTAACTCTTTTCGACGCGTCTCAAATTATATGAAAATAATAAATTATTACATTGCATATAAATTATTAAATGCATTCAAAGAGTCAGGGTATTTAGAATAAAAAATGTTCCTTCTTTTTCGCCCTTATCAATTAAATCAATATCAAAACAATGACACGCGTATTTAAGAAATTTTTAAATAACATAAACGTTCAATGTTAGAGCTAATGTTGTGTCTAGCAAGAAATTAAATAAAAGCAATTTAAATGTAAGCATATAGGAGCATAAAGATGAAATTGGAATCCTTGGAATAATTCGACTCTTCCTTCACATTCTCCAATATACTAAATTAAAAACAAAAATGAGCCACTGACCTTTTTCTTGTTCACTTTTTTCCTCAGTACTTTTTTCTTTCCCTTCCGCCCTCGCCGTTCCTTTGAGTTCTTGAGCGGCGTGGCTGGTCCCATGTCGTCTTCCGAGTTCTCTTTTGAACTCTTTCCCCTCGATGAGCACCAGTCCGACCAGGCCCGACGTGTCGTTGGGCCAACCACCACCCGCCCATTGTTCTCGTCACTCTCCACCTCAGGATCCGGGTCTTTGGAGTCTTTGGAATTAGAGTCATTCGAACTCGTGTCAATCGCCTTCTTCCCATTACCAACTACAAAATGAAAAATTGAATTAAATGACAATTATCTTTACAATGCAATTATTATTTTGTACAAAATGAACTTGTACCTTGGAATTTTCTTCCAGACTTGGCAGCTTCGAAATACCGGGCCAACTTGGCATGGTCAATGATGTGAAGAAAATAGGAAACTGGCTTGTTTGTCCAGGACACGGAGCCTCGCATTGGTTTAAGTTCCGACACGTGGATGATCGTTCCAATGTCCGACATGTTACGCTCGGAAATTCGGAAATTGAGGGGGCAAAATTCTTTTGAAGAAATAATCCGAGCTCCGTCTTGCAACTCGGCAAATCTCTGTTTCAGCGAATAGTCCACCGTTGGACCAAATGCAAAATTATTCACAAAAATGATCGTCGAGTTCAAAATCCGCTCCTTCATTTCCAACGAGAGGAAGTCAGCCTTGACGAGAATGAATTCACCATGAGGCTTCCCATACCATTTCATCCATTTACGAAACTCGATATTCATATTCTGAAAACAAACAAAAATCACAAAATTCAATATCCTACAATTATTCATTTCAAAATTCTCATTCGATTAATTAGTAAAGTTTAAACTTACTTGAGCGTAGAAGGTAGGCACGTCAGCCTTTTCAATCCCAAAACACAATTTGCATTTGGTCGAGGCGGCCATCTGAAGAACCACTTGACCAACTCCAGAGCCAAGATCCACGAAGATGTCTTCTTCAGTGATCTCGATTTGGTCGATCATCTGGCAAATGAGCTCATAGGAAGTCTCGCCGTAGACTTCGGGCGAGAAAGGCTCGTAGGAGTTGAGTCTGTCCGGGTCCTCCACGGCCACGTTGTACACTTGCTGGACGATGTGTTTGAGAAGCTCGCGCCCAGCCCGATGCTTCATTCGCTCAGCCGTCTTGCCTGTCCCCTTCTCCTATTACAACAAAATCACACATTCACTCAACAATTTATCCAATCAACATCTCTAAAAATTAAAATCATTACATCTTTATTCTTTACATTAAAATGCATCTATAATTTAATTAAATAAAAAGCTCATCTCTTCAATTTAAATGTAAAAAACTAATCTTCTTTATTTAATAATTATTAGTCTTTGGACTCCATTTTTTATTTCGAAGAGCAGAACTAACTCTATAACTCTACTACTGCTATTACAATATTTAGTAATTCAAAAAATCCTTTTAAGTCCTATTAAACACAAAATAAGGAAACTTGGTACATTGTCCCTTGACTAAGGTTAAAGAATGTTGAAAAAGTCAAAGCGGATCCTTGAACATGATTTATACGACCATAATTTGTCAGGTCCTTTTATTGAACCCCTCAGTTCGTCCCCAATTCGTTCTCCTAATTGACCCTCGTCACCAATATTTTACAACACGGAGAATAAACAGGGCAAAGACAACTGTTCCATATCAAATCTCCCTTGTACCTCCCGAGTCGCGAGTTGGAGTTCCTGGGAGGTTTTGAAAAACTCAATTCCTTCTACTCTCTCATCACCTCCCTGTTTAAAACCTTCGCCTAAATGTTCCATATAAATCCCCAATTGATGTAAATTCCTCAACGACTTCGATCCGCCCTCTATATCCTTCACAACCACGTCATTTAGCTAGGCTGGGTGACGACGAGCTTAAGACTCTTTCTGTCTTTCAATTTCAAGACCCGCTTTTATAACCAAGTGAGCCAACAAGAAACGTTTGGTTCAAACTTACGTGTCTGAGGACTAAGTCAATGGCTCGATTGTATCTGTCACAGAGAGCCTTCATACTCTCGAAGCTCTTCGTGTCGTAATCTGTAAGGATGTTTGCTACGGCTGGCTGCATCTCTTTGATGTCCTCACAAACCAATCTGGAAGAACAAATAATAAATCAATTTCACTCAATCACATTTTCAAATTAAATTTTGTATAATCCGCAAGTCATTTAACATCAATTATTTCCAAATTGGACATTTAAATATTTAAAACAATAAATATGCAATACGGAAATAATATGATCTTCTAGTGTCTAGTCCAGGAATACATGAATGTCATGTGAAAAGATTTGAATTTTAAAAATATAAATTCATAGGTTTTGCATGGAAAGTCAATGAATAAAAGAGGATATTTGCCAATTCAACACTTTTCACAAAATATCCCAAATGAGGAATTCAAGGCTTCTCAATGCCTCTCCTATGCATTTGAATCCAGAGATTCTCCAAGAAAGAGGAAACCTCATTCTTATTCCGTTGTTCAAAGATCCAAGTGGGTGATAGCGAAAAGGAAACATTCAAAATTCCTCCACCAACTTCATTTACCTTCCAGATCTCTGAACCGGATTTACATTTATTTCTACATCTTCCCCACCAGCCTCACTCAAACACATTAGAATTTATTTTGATAAGAGAAATCCCATATACTAATAATAAAACGATATGTATAATATTCTCATATTGGCCATTTAACTATCATAGTAAATCAAATAGAAATACTCAAAACTTAATGTTCAATTATCCAAAAAGAGCTTAGACATTTATTTGATCCAAGACATAGACCTGTGTAATATCATCCATGTTTATATAAAGGAAAATCGATCATGCAATTTTGCAGTGGCATTTAAGAATGTGGAAACCGATTCCTTTGCAACCCAAACTAAAAATCCATACAAGAAAATCAATAAGCCGAAAATGTGGAGAACCCCAAGCAAACTTTAGGATATAAAAATGATAAAATTGTGGAAATCGTGATGATCAAACACCCAATCATCCTCGTGATCCAACTGGGATTCTTGGATTTAAGCAAGGTGTATTAAAAAAGATGATGAATTGTGAAGATGGCGAGGTCGAAGTAAGTGTTGTTGAGGAAGGAGAGAGCGGAACGGAGGGGGAAGTGCGTGCGTAGAAGGGCCAAGAGATAAAGAGCTTCGATTGAGTCGAAGAATGTGCATGTACGGTAGTGTTCCGTTCCTCAGGTTCTTCACCTCGCACTTCCCTCCACCTTCCCACGATGAAGAGGAAGATTCTCCCCCGCCTGCATCTCCTGCCCTACCTCTGCCATTCAATCTCTCCCTAGTCAGCTGAAACCCAGTGAAATCCTCCGTACGCCTAATTACCACACGCCAGATTCATACCAAGGTCGACGCAGGATGATAATGAAATCTCATGCTTGACAATTAATGATTTAGGACAAATAAGACAAATTGGCTCAAACTATCGAACTAAATATTATATTTAGAAGGTATATTTACGAGTACAAACAGAAGATAAATGTGGCATGATCAATACTACTATTATTAAACAAATTTGACTAACAATAAAATCAATGTCTTTATGCAAGATCCTGAACCACATCTTATATATTTCTTTTTATATCATCTTATTTTTTCTTGAGAATATCATAATTTAATTAGAATGTCTTTCATTATCAATCTTTGTATATTTTTTTGTATTATAAAGATTGTTCCAATTTGCTTTATTGGGCCAGCCATAAATAACAGTTTTGATAATTAAATAATTATTATTATTTAAGCTTACTCGGAATTTTGTCATTGTTTATAAACGTGGGGGTTTTCTGTGAGATAAACTTAACTCTTGACTTGAGTGAACGAACGAGTGAGAAAATAGTGTTGAGGAAATAAAAATATACTGTCAATAAATTTTCCTGATGTTTCTTTTCATTTTGGGCTATTGAAGATTTGGTCTTTCCTTTCTTTCGTGTCTACAAGATAATTTCTAAAGGGAGTCTAATGCCTTAAAGTAAGTGGAAGTTTTCCTTGGAAGGAAACACGAGTGAAGGAAGGTCTGTTTACGAGGAATCATAATAATTGAAGTAATGTAGGAAGCTGAGTGTTGGTGTTGAGGAAGGCCGTTTGGTCCTTTTATTGGCCTAGTTGGTGAAGAAGACACAAGGGCCCATTTTGGGGATCCTTTTCATTCTACACCTTTTCCCTTCTTGTGATTCTTCGAGGAAATTGGGCAGTTGGGAACCGTCGAAGGAACCCGATGCGTAATTGAGGAGTGATAGGGAACCCTCAGGCCCCAAATCCCTCCAATTCAATCACTCACTTCTCTCACGATCAACAATCAAGAATTACGACCAAACTTCATTTTATCTATCTAATCAAAACTTGTATTTTTCCATGCAATGAAAATCTACGAGAATAATTTTATAACTGTAATTTGACAAGTTTTGTTATAAAAGAAAGCCTTTCAGAACCCTCCGATTTTATAATTGAAATGAGCATAATTATGAAATGATGAGAAATTATAAATATTTTGTAAATATTAGTTTTCAACCTATTTAAGTAATTGTAAGTATTTAGCCTAATCTTAATTAGATAAAAAAAATCATCCAGTCATTTTGAGTCAAAAATTAAAAATGAATTTAAAGGGTAATCTAGCCCTAATTCAACCCGAGATAACCCCTCATTTGGTCAACAAAATATAGAAATAGATAAAACAGACCTTATTGTTTCTGCGATTTCATGCGCTCCATCATGTTTGTCCTAGATAATCAATAAAAACAATGGGTTAAATATCATTATTTGACTTCATTTAAGTACAATTTGTCACAATTCCATCAAATCCCACCAAATCCAACTTGGACTATCCAAGTCGAATTCCAAAATTAATTAATTGACCAAACGTGCAAACATATTGTCCCCCAATCTTGTAAATGGCCTAACCATTAGAATGTCAACATTTAAGACTAATTTCAAAATGAGTTTACTTTTCCAGAGCCCGTCGGAAGTGGCCAAGTGTAGGTGATGGCTTCAGCACCAACAGGGGAGTGAAGCCTGAGCTCCCTGGGTTCTTCCCCGGGATTCGGCGGGGTCGGGTTTGGCGGCGAGGACGCGGCCGTCTTCTCCTTCTTCATCCTGGAGTCTTGGGAGGCACGAGGGCTCGGTCACATCGGGCTGGGCAAGCTGTGACCCGGGCGGACTGAACACATGATGGTGTCGAGAAGACTCTCAAGCCGAGTGCCACTCATTCACTACTAGACCAGGACAGCAAGCAGGGTTCATCGTTTCCTCCGTCCACCACCCACTTCGGCCCCCTCCCTCCCCATACACTCCCCATACAGACCAGAGGGGAGGAGACCAACACCCCCAACAATTCAACATTCACTCAATAGAGACCCCAAACACCAACGACTCCACGCTCCGCCAACAGAGACCGCTGCCAACACACACGTTCAAATCCGCAATTCTCTCTAAGTGCCCCAATGCTTCTCTGTTCAATTCTTCTCTCGTTCATCCGCATGCATCCATTCACTTTCACTTGCACTTTGCCCTCACTTTCCACGACGTTACTTTTGTATCAAATGCACAAGATTTGACGAGACAAGAGTCTTGTCACAAGACACTTGAAAGAAAGGTTTTTTAATTTCTTGCTCTTGATTAGCTTGAACTTGAAGCTGAATGATTCATAATGACATTTTTATTAGCCTCAATGCATGACAACTTTATGGAATTTTCTATTTTGAATAAAAATTGATTTACTGAAAGAAATTACAAGGTTTTATTCAAAGCTTGTGTTCTGAATTGAACATCCATGATCATCAATTCGGATGATTTTTACTGTTTTTTGGAGTTTTGATTTACTACTCAGATAGTGTATAATGTGATTATGAAGAAAGTGCAAAGATTGAATTTCGTTTTTCTGATATTCATCGTGTTTTGGGAAGTATGTAATAAATGAATTGACATAATAATGCTTTCACTTTATTTAATTTGAATGAAAGGATTTTATTCACATATCACATTATATTCATTGTAGATTATTTTATGGTATTTTGTATTTAATAACATTGAATTTATTTATTTAGGCGGTTCATCGTCGAAGAAAAAAGGTATTAAACAATTTTAAAACCGAATGAATAATATTAAATGAATACTGTCCATTTAACGAATTTATCATTATAAAATTAAAATGATTAATAAATAATTAAATTAAACAAGTCGATCAGAGACGCCTCCCCTTGTTACACGGATTCAGATTGTCAAGAGGGAGAAAAGTGCTATATAGAGTACGGTCTTTTGTAATTGAATATACAGTTTGTCTAATGGAAACTCTTTAAGTCGAAAAGGCAGGATAATTCTAAAGAACGCATTTTTATCTTTAAGTTCATCAAGTATAACTCATCTAAAATAAATATTAGTAATTTAATAACTTACTTTTTCAAAATTAAATTATTCGGCACAATTCAATTTGAATGTTCCTTTTCTTGATTTTCCCTTGTTGAGGTTGGAGTCGACTGTGCTCCCATGAGGATTGACTTGGCCTCATACAGAAAAGAATTCATCTCTAGTAAACTCCGGGGCGATGCGATTCGGAACGAAGACCCGCCTTCGACTTTATACTCTTACGTCTATTCTGACTGCGTTCTCGACATTCCCAATGACCTCTACTTGTTCTGCTCAAAGGCCAAAGGTTGTACTTGTCAATATGGGAATGCTTCTAAACGGAAAGACGACTACGGTAAGACGGAAATGTCCTACATTGTTTATTTTATTGCTGTTATAGTTAATAATTAGGTCTATGTTGGAAGAATATATGTATAAAACTTTTTTGACCTGTTTAAAATAAAGAACATTCTTATTCAAGTATGTAACAGATATTTGTCAAATACCCGAATTTGAGCCGGCGTCTTCATCCATTTTACTCCCACCCTTATTTGTTATCCTCTTTTCTTTTCTCGCTCCTTATTTTTTTTAGTCAATTTATAAATTGCAATACATAATTTTACACTCACTCACCCAAAGTTAAGTGTTACAATGTTAGCGTTACAATGTTCCAATCAATAATCAAGCCTTAATTTTTGCTCGTAAATGTTTTTATATTGTGTAATAAAAAATCTTGACATTAACCTCAAAAATCTCACGATAATATAGTAATAAGCCAAATATTGTAAACATAAGCGTAAATTATTTAATTTATATTATAGCCCTTAATTACACCCTATTGGATAAATCGCTAAATGGGGAAGTTTAGTCATTCCTTCCCATTTTGACGACTAAGCATAGATGGATATATTATGGATATATCTTTGGATAAGAAGGTGCATGGTGGCTGTGAGTAGTCAGGAGTTTGGCAGTGCGAGCTCACGTTGATGAGAAATGATTTGCTCGATGATCTTTTAATGATACGTTCTGCCCCGACTTGTCCATCTCTCAATGATTCATGTAGAAGGGAGAGGAGGATAACAAGGAGGAGAGGAGACTCACATAGGAGCACTTGGAAGAGAGATCATCTCCCAGGCTGGGTGAATCCCTAATGAAGAGGATCCCAAGGTAGTGGGAGCCCAAAACTACCAACGTTTCATTCGCGGATCCTCCAAACACGAGAGAGACTTTATGAGCCAATAAATTGATTTCATCCACACATTGATTCCACTTCCCATCTTCAAACCTAGAACTTCGGAATTGTTGGATTAAACAAATCCTTTGTGGCATAAATCATAACTTTGCACTATTAATCTTAAACTGTCACAGTTGTATTTCTTCACATTTTTTATCATTTCCTTCACAAAGTCACGATAATTACCAGGATTTCTTTGTATTAGATCTATATTTATAAACAAATAAGGATTGCTGTATCTTAAACCAAAAAATGTAAGATTAAAATATTTCATTTTTATTTAAAACTATAAAAATTGGAAAGGCATTCTAAAATTATTGGTTTTGGTTAACGGAGAGAGGCGCTTTGAGAATAAAAGTTTAGTTTTAGGCTTTATGTTAAAATCAATGGACGACGGAATTTAATAAAGCTGAATTGAGCCAACACGTCCAATGAAGTTAAAGGTTAAGGAAGCGATGAGGAGTAATAATGTAATTTACATGAAAGGATGTCATGTGTTATTAAGGAGAAAGAAAAAAATTTTGATTTGCTTCGTGGTTTTTACAGTGGGTTATTGTTGGTTATTCAAGAAATGGGAAATTGATGAGAGTTGATGAGTTTGTGAGGCCGAGGGGCATAATTCAATTCGGGTTTATAGATTATCCATTTGGTTGATCCCTGGTTTTCTCTCTCCCGGGACTCCCGAGGTTTGTTTGAGATGGATGGCACGGCGGGGGCCGACAAGGAGTCTAATAAAGATTAATCTCCACCTTCAGAGTTCAGACGTTAAAAATAATATCACAGGGCTGAAAACTCCCCTCGGTGGCTCACACGTCTTTACGACCCATAAATCCCGGGAAATTAAAAATTATTCTTAACTATCCTTCCTCAAAAGGAGAATGTTGGGGGAGGAGGGAAAGGAGGAGAGGGAAATCCGTATGAGTGAAAAGTTCATTCATTCCCCATCACCCGCCTCGTCAACATCGCCCGGCACGAAGCCAAATCTCACCTTCTCACAACCGACATACATTCACTTCAAGTAAGACAATTTTAATACATTATACATTTTTACGTTTAAAACTTACTCGGCTAAAGTATTCTAAATTAATAAAAATATAAAGAAAAAAATCAATAGTTTAATCATTATTTTAAATAATAAATGGAAAATCAAAATTTTTCTTATAAGCTTTTCTTTATAATGCATATCTATAAAGCTAAATTCTATTATATTATTATATAATCTTGCAAAATAAATTTTGATGTTCATTGATTTTTGTTGGGTTTATTTTTATTTCAAAATATTTAAATTGAAATTAATTGTTTCATTGAAGTAAAAGTGTCTCATTTCATTAACCAATAAATTATGGGATGATATGCCATAATGCAACTCGATAAGTTTCATCTCATCTTACCCCTTTTTATTCTAAATTCCCCAATTAAGGACCTAACCTAACTTAATTACGTTTATTAAAAGAATGGAAATCAATTAAAACTAATGTACTTAAAGAGCAAACTCAACTTGTGGACTTTCCAACATTAAATTCAACATTAAAAGAATTTTTACACTTTTATTCAAATACAATGAGTGTGGAAATCTTCCTTTCGCATCCCTCGCACCACGAGATAATGAACGGCCGAGTTATTAAAAAATTAAACAGGTTGCCGTCGATCAAAAAGGCAAACGAGATTTTTAATGGAATTCAAACGTCTCGCCAAATATAAAATATAGGTTGATCATCAATACTTAGGATGGCAGTGGTAATTAGAAAATGAGGAATACCTTTATAAAGATTCCTAAACCAATTGGTTCTTCTCGGTTCCTTCCTTGATGAGAGCCAATGTGGAATGCATTGATTGAATGCAGGTAGTTTGCCATTTCCCACAAGAATCAATTTGAGTTGGAAGGAGTTGAACTTGAGTATTTGGCATGTTCAATTTTCTCATTTGTAATTGCTTGTATTCCTTCTTCAAAGTTATTAATTGCGCCGAGTGAATACCAATGAACGTCGTCTCCCTTCACCCTCCTGCCATTCCAAATTACATTATAAATTGTAATTCATCTATTCTACATCAAGATCTCCATTTCCTCTATGGGTTTTTCTGTGAGCTCCTTCTTCTTCCGTGCATATTTATGCTCAAATAAGGTGGCAAGGTAAAGGAGTTTGTTCCAATCCGATCCCCATCCATCATTTCCCATCTCCAAATTGAGATATACGATTGCCACACTCCGACATCCTGAATATTCACACATGAGAATGAGACTCATGTTGGAATTTTTATAGCATTCCTTTAATACCCAATACAATGCAATGAACAAAATAAAATAAACACAAGAGAAATATTTAACACCGATTGTATTTAGATATAGTCAACCATAAGTAATACCGGAATTCATTCTCCATA
Source organism: Neelides sp. FZ-2019 (assembly GCA_009869795.1). Classification (NCBI taxonomy): domain Eukaryota; kingdom Metazoa; phylum Arthropoda; class Collembola; order Neelipleona; family Neelidae; genus Neelides; species Neelides sp. FZ-2019. The sequence goes on from VJMY01000244.1 coordinate 32,806, forward strand.
TTTCAAATGACATATAGTTGGGACAAAAGGCTTTAAAGTTAAGGTCATCTTTTCAATCTTGCTTTTTATTTTTCCATATTTCTCAATAAGCAAAAACAAGTATATTTCACAATTTAAAATAACTTTGATCCTTTTCTTTTAGGTATATAAAGAGTCCAAGTTTAGAATTTTTTCCTGTAAGGACGTAAAATAGATTTCTTTATAATTTTGGATTGTCGCCTTTGAACACTTATTATTTAGGTTTAGGATTATCTTCAGCTTACTAAATAATATCAATTTCTTATTATACTTACCTTCTATGTAATCATTATTTTATCGCTCTCTTTTGGTTTTATGCATTAAACCAGCAGCATAAAATATGCAAGTAAGGCCTATATGTCATGTACTTGGGTATTTAAAAATACAAGGTATTTTTTTATATGAAATGAATTTAAGAATGGCAACATGATTGTTTAAAAACACACTAATTTATATAATAAATAAGAAAGAGTAAAATTGGAAATGATGTCAAGATGAGAATCTCTTCAACCTTGATTGAGACATAAAACGACAGCATTGAGTCATAAAGAACTTCACCTTCGACAAAAGTCACTCTTTATAAAATTCCATATAAAATTCTATATAAAATTCGAAATTCTTTATAAATTCCATGTAAAAGGAAATCGACATTTGAAACAACTTTAAGGTCTACATAGGCTTATCTTGCATAATAATGTACATTATTGAGTTATAATAATTTATATAAGAATAATCTCCTTTGAGTAAAATATGCTGAGTGAGCTGAGGTAGAATTTTCATCTCCTCCTCATTGAAAATAAATTTGAGGATTCGAAGGGTTGGATTGTTCCTACATTGTCATCCGCACGTAAGAAACTTCATCTCCTCTCGGCCCAAACGTGCGAGAGGGAGCGGGTGAATAAGGAAATTTACGCCATCGATAAATAAGAAGCCAACAACTCCGTTTCATGTTTTATTCAAATGAGCCCAAAGTTGCCATTGAAAAGGCGAGAATTCAACTACGATTGGGATTCATTCAAATGATCAAACTCCTTAATAAGCTTCTACAACTTTATATGATCTTCTCGATCTTCGAATTATACTGGTTTTTACATTACACATGTTTCTCACTTTTCCATTTCAATTACAACTTATCACCTTATTTTATTAATTCTAATTTTTACTACCTCTTTCACTCCATTATTTAAAAAAATCCATTAAACCAACATGTACGCTTTCAATTATTTTAATTACGGATGCCTACTTACAAATAATTGAAAATATTTAGTTAAAAGTCGCGGAAAAATTAATATTTAAATTAAATTAAGAAAATATCTAATAAATCTTAATCATAGTTAGATCAAATGTACCAACGTTTACTAATAAATGTTTCCCTCTATGATTTTTTTCTATCAAATGACTAAAAACTTAAAAGTTTTTGATAAAAATGAGAGTGAGACTGTAAGAGAATGAATGAAAGAAATTTGAAGGGTAATGATTCGGAACTCGGGGTTTTCTCTCTTGGGAGACTCTTTGGGTTTCTCATAAACTTCTGTATTTAATTGATGATGGGATGGCGGAGATCGATGGGGGAATAATATAAATCTTAATGTTAACACAGGAGGTCGGATGGAGTGGAATTGCAGGAGTCTCTCGCACAAGTTCCATCTCGTTTCCTTCTTCCTCCTCCCGATCCTCAGGCTCGGATCCATGTACGAACCAGGTGAGCCTCCCCATTAATGCCAACTTTCTTCCCCGGCAAAGGAAATTAAAAACACGACGGCTCTTACTTACACTTAATGTTATACATTAGCTTAAACTCTTTCAACACTCTACGTTGAATGCTTTCAGTCACCAAGTCCAACCATGCAATTCCTCATTCCTTTATTCGCTAATTTCCTCAAACCGCTTTCTCGTTATATTTTATTATAACTTGAATAAGCCAACTAACAAAGTTCATGAGTTCATATTGCATAACTTTGTAAAGTATTTAGATATTTTATCGTATTATCATTATTTCTCTTTCTACATCTCAAGACTCCAAGATAGCCAATGATACTTAAACTTGATATTTATCATTTAATTCGATCTAAAATTTATTCATTTAACATTTTATTCTACATATTTAGTTAACTAATTGACTTTCACTTACTTTTCTTAGCAATCTTATTCTTTAAAAATGCAAAACTCGATTTCAATAAATATGTTTTAGGGCCATTTGACTATGATCATGAATGACTGAGTCACCAAATGAAAGGACTCGAATTTAAAATCGAAATTACCTAAATACTCAGTACCTGTACCCGTATTTTAAGGATGCTCGCGGCCGCTCGGACTCATGACTGGGGAAATCCAAGATTGGCAATTGTCAGCCTCGTCCCTCCGATCGGCTGAAGGATGTGAGGTCAAATGGGGTCGAGTTGGCGGGAGCACAGGGAGGGGTTGGTGTGCCGAGGGGGACGGAGCGCATTGGCTCCTGGTTGACCTCGGAGTGTCGGCCGCCGTGACCGGGGTTTTGATCCAAGGAAGAGAAACCGAGTGGGTCACGGCCTTTGCTCTCTCCCATAGCGAAGATGCCTTCAAGTGGGATTTCCTTCATGATGTCTACGGCAAGAAAAGAGTAAAAAAAGATTTGCGTACTCAACTTACCTTGCCCAATCCATATTTCATTGGGACTTTATTTACTTAACTTACTTAACTTCCATCTTATTTAACTGCTATTTACTTTTGAACCAACTTGACTCATATTGGGAAAGTTGTTTCTTGCCCTTGCCACATGCTTGGAACGCCTGATTCGAGTCTCATTAGCCTGAAGTGAAATGTGAGGTCGCGTCGTAAAAAGGTTTAACTGCTCTTTTCCAGATGTTTGAAGGGAACGTTGATGGGAACAGTATTCGGACGGTTTGGCTTGAAAGTCCAGTGGAAACGCGGTTTATTCGAATCCACGTTTTATCATGGAACAAATTCCCGAGTTTGAGACTTGAACTGCTCGGCTGTCAAGGTGGGATTGGAATTTTGTTGTTTCAGCCGCCCCTTTTCTCCAGGATTCCCTCCATTTAATTGACATTTCCTTCAATTTTCCACTAAAACATCTTTTTATCTCTTCTTTTTGTATTCTTTTGGACTTTGCACGGAGGGATTTCCCACGGAGGCTTTGGAGGTCTCAAGAAGACCAAGTTTGACTTAGAATGATTTAAACGTCTTCTTTAAATTCATTGAGCCTCAAATCCCACTTACGTGCTTAAAAAACTTACGATTAGCCCCACTTTTCTATAAATCTCAACCTGAATAAATAAATGAAGAAAAAAATTAACTTTTATATTTTAGATCTTTCAATTAACACTAAAATTATTTTAATTATTTTTGGTAATTGAAATGTTTTGATACCCTAAGTAAAATGTATGCATCTAAATGGACTTTATCGAGTTCAAGTTCAAATAGTTTATTAGATAGTTGTGATTAAATTAGAACAATGTAATTTAAAAAGATTTGACTGATACATATTTACTTTAATAGCCTTTTGTCTGTATTTCTTTCCAACTTTTAATGATTGTAATGAAAGAATTCATGGATTTTTTAGAATGTGCTTCAGTCGTGTCTGGTCCTGGTGTTGGTTCCGGACTCACAGCTTCGAGTCTTGGTTTCTGGTCAAAGAAAAACTCGTGCCATCCCTCTGATGGGCACATTCATTCAAGCCGAGCTTGGTGCTCAAGACTCAACAATGGTCACTTTCTCTCACAATGAATTACAAAATTCATAATCTATCTCAAAATCTGACATTTGAGCAGAAAGTTACAACTAGGAAAACTTGCAGGAAATCAATGGCTACAACTTGACCTTTCTGGGCCAACACTCGTGTCAGGCGTGGTGAGCAAGGGTCGCGGTGACGGCGGGAAGCGACAATGGGTCACGTCATTTAGCATTTCCTACTCGAACGACTCCTACTTATGGTTCTACTACAAGGAGGTCAACCATTTGTCCCCTAAGGTCACCTTTCTCCCATGCTTTCCCCCTTCACTCGCTTAACTTTCTCTTTTCCCCTTGTAGACCTTTGGAGGGAACATGGACAAGAACACCGAGAGACGTCACTATTTGAATTCCCCGTTCACGGCTACGTTCGTCCGGATTCATCCAAAAACTTGGCACAACCACATTGCGCTCCGAGCTGCGCTCCTCGGCTGCCCAACCAAAGAATGTCCACCGAATTACTTTCGGCTTAATCCACTCGGCCCGTGCAGTTAACCAAATTTAAATACGATTAACTAATTTTCACTTTCAAAGCCATGTTCCAGGCAATATTTCTATTCTCTATTTAACTAGTGGATCAATTTTTAATTAATTTTTATTTTGACCAAAGCTGAAAATCTCGCGTGGCGTAAAGAAGTCTGGAGCAACGACAAGAGGCATTTTTGGAAAGATTGGAAATACGGTCATGCGTCCTTGGCAGTCGACGGGTCAAGTGATCTCCAACTGCCCAGATGTGCAATCCTGGACAATTACTATGCAGACTCCCCGGTTTGGATGGTGGACCTCGGAAGGAAAACACAAATCTCTGGCTTAATTCTTCTCACTTGGCAGGGAGAAGGCCAAGGTTTATATTTCATTCATTCTCTCTAAGCCACTTAGAATTTTTAAATTTAATTTTTAAATTAACAATATAAATGAGTTTCTTTAGTTAGATTCTTGACCTTCTTAAACATTCTAGATAAGACCACAAGTTACAGAGATTACGTTTTCAATCTCGAAAAACTCACAGTTTATGTGAGCGTGTCTGCGAGGCTCGAAGCCTCACTGCTGGAAGGAGAACCTTCGTGTGGATCTGTATGACATTTTATTAAGATCCTAATTGCCATTCTTGAATTAATAGCATTTACAATGCTATTAAAATGATTTATGCTAAGAATGATTTTTAGATCACAAGAGAGAACAATGCGTTGTTTCGACCGCGACTCAACTTTGACTGTGGAGGAGTGAAGGGACGTTATGTTTACATTGTGGCAACGCCAGTTCCAAATCGCTGGGACAGAATTTTCAATTCCTTGTTTTGTGAAGTCTTTGTTTATTCTGTCTCATAAAATTGTTCAAATTGAGTTAAAAGCTGTAAATGATAAGGTATGTATTTATTGAGTTATTAAAAATTGTCAATTATTTCAAATATCCTCGAGGGCTTGATCTGAAATCTTTTTGATTAGCTGTATATTTGTAAAAGTCAATTTTAAAATATTTATTTTATAAGAAAATTGTTAAAATTGTTAAGAATGTTATGATATGACTTAATGTGTTTCAATAATAAACCTCTTTTATGATGTGTTCATGATCATATGTTATTTTAATCTAAATATTTACTATTTCTACAATTCTTTATTTTTTCTTTGTATTTCATAAAGGTGTTTTTAGAGTTTTCAATTTTTTATGCATGGAGCATTATAAAAAATCATTTGAAGGAGCTTTAATTTTGTTAATTGTTCATAAATCTACATGATTTTGTATATTCTAGCAATTAAATTATAGTTAAATTGACAATAAATTATGAATTATGGACTTAATGATACTTTAATTTCCGTAATTAAAAATGGTTCAATAAAAGTTATTTGTTCATAAAAGATTTTTGGACAATAAAGATTTTCTTTGATTTGAAAATAACTAATAATAACCATCAAATTCATTACATTATGATTATGATATAAACGTTTCATGAACAAAGAAATAATGAGATTTAAACTCGCATCTTGCAATAAAGAGGAATGACACAACAGCGAAATTCAAATCAATTTCTCCCTTTTCATTCTTCTACTTCCCTACAATCCTCAACTAGTTCAATTGTTAATTAATTTTAAATTATTACAGTGAAATAATATGGCGGCTCTTTTAGCTGTTCGATCACTTGTAAGTTTAGCTATTTTTTTTATTAACTACTTAATTGGGATTTAACATACCTATTTTATTAGCTCCTCTTACATTCTTCGAGGCAATTCAATTCATTATTCCTATGTCCTAATTTTATGAACTAATCTCTCAATCAGCTCTTTTAATTGTTCCAGAGGAATGCATTGAATAAGAGTAAAGTTCAGCAGCAACAGTGGAGGAACAATCTTGGGACTAGCTCATTGGAATTTGCTCAAAAGAAAACCCCGAGTTCGTCGTCGGCTTCATCCACCCCAACTTCACCTTCGTTTCAAGCCGCAGATCCTCCTTCGAACATTTTTAAATCTTCAAACCAGAAAGGTAAGAATCTTTAATTTAAATTATCCAGAAAAAACATGTTAAAGCCTCTATAAACTTTGTGTTTAATTACAAATTAGTAATTTGAAATTACTGTGATTAATAAGATGTGGGGCCTGGGGCGACGAAAGACGGGTCTTACAAAAACCCCGAATACTACTTGTACCACAACATGAGTTACGCTGAGATGGAAGTTGTGATGGCCAAGAAGCGATTGCCCCAACCGTCCTCGCTCGGCAACTAATTACTAGAAGAATCCTACAGTCTTTTAACTCCAGTTTGAACCTGTCAGTCATTTTGAAACAACTTATTTTTTCCTCATTTTAATTTATTAGTCAATGGCAAAATATCGATCTAACATTTTACGAGAATGTCAAAAATTTCTTCATCTTAGAAACAGCAGAATAAAACATAAAATAATCAAATTACAAATTCAATTTTTCAAATCATCCAAGAACTCTCACTTTTTTTATACAATTTGTAAGTTTTTCACATAAGGGCTCAAACGTCGTTCTCACCCTTCAATCAGTAAAAAAAAATGCATGCGAATTTGCGTCCAAAATTCATATTTGGGTTAAACACCCAAACAAGTGGAAGTAATTTTTATTTTGTAGATAATCATACAATCCTCTATCCAGCAGGTACGTTCACTCTAACTCATTAATCATAATTCTCCGATTTTTAGCAATCTTTTAAATAATTTCTATTTTATCCAATTATCACCCAGTTTTATTAAATCCTTAATTTTGAATTTAGGAAATACAATTGTACTTTACAGCGTTGAACAGAAAACCCAACAATTTCTTCATGGAGTTGAAAAGGGAAACGGTAATGGGATATTTGTAAATTAATTTACTTTTAATTTTCCAATTGATTTCCAATGATAAACTTATTAAATATTTACATTTTAATTATTTGGCAGGTGTTTCATCATTTTGTGTATCCCCCAATCGGTCAGTAGCAAAAAACCTTCTAACTCTTACTTTAATTCTTACTTGACATACAATTATTTACTAATTAATTGCTAAAATGATCATACTTCGTTTTGATAGGATCCATGCCGCTGTGGCCCAACCAGGAGAAAAACCCACGATTTCCATCTTCGAGATCAAAGCGAACAAGAGGAAAAAAGTGTTGAGTAATGCCGAGTGCGGAGCCAAAGAGTTCATTTCCATGGCCTTCACGTCTGATGGCCTTCATTTGGTCACGTTGACCAACGGGCCCGAGTACAACGTCGTGGTTTGGAAATGGGAAAGAGGAAGGATGATGTGCTTTGGAAAAACCACCGGCTCGGCAGGGCCAGTCTATGAGGTCCGTTAAACTTTTTCATTTTTAATCATTTTAATTTAATTTAATTTACATTTTAAATTGTGTCCTTTTCCATCTTGGTTATTTTTAATCCAAGCTTTGGGCGTAATTAAATATTTTCGATTAGTAAATTGAAATCATTTACAATATCAAACATTTGTACTATTTATAATGAAAAATTCGATATGAATTTTAGGTCACAACAAGTCCGTTGGAAAACAACGCTATTCTAGCCACAGGGAAAAATGCCTTTCGCTTTCTCCATTTCAATGAAGGGAACTTGAAGCAATTTGGGTTTCAAAAGGGGGAAGTTTACCACATTTACTGCCAAGCGTTCATTGGGAAGGGCGACCGGGTCATCGCGGGAACTTCTGAAGGGAAATTACTCCTTTTCGAACGCGGGGAATTCCGTCATGACATTCTCATCAAAAATGTGAAAAATGAAATCAACGGGCTTTTATTAGAGTAATTATTACTTCAATTATTAACTCACTCAATAATGAAATAAAGCTAATTAAAAATTATCACTTGCTAAAAAATAATTCCTTAATTATAATCTCAATTTTCACAACATTTATTGAACTAATTAAATTATAGTAAATCAAACTACCTAATTGAATTGAAATAGTTAATTATATTAAATTAAACTAATTTAATTGAATTGAAGGCGTTTGAAGTCCCAAGAAATCTCTGGTCCTGAAGGAGAACAAGAATTGAAAATCTCGAGTGGGAAAATTGTTCCTTTGCCGGCTCGGTTGAGAGAAGTTTCTCCGTATTATGGGAACGAAGTGACGGCCGTGACTGGCTACTCAAAAGGATTTATTGCAGCCTATGGGACAGGGAATGTAATCATCTTTGAAGAAAACACAGTGTATGAATTTACCGAGGAACATTACAAGCAATTGCAAGTGCTGAACATTTCGTCAGCCACGACGGAGGCGGAAGATCGAATTGTCAGATGCTTAAAACTCTCTCCGAACGAGGAAACTTTAATTGCCACGACGTACAATGGACAAGTCGTTGTCTTCGCCCTTTCTTCTATTGGGCTGAAGGTTCAAATAAAATCATTAAAAATATAGAATTAAATTTTTTTATCTGTAGCTATTAAATTTTCATTAATTGGGAATTATATTAATTAATTAATAATTAATAAAGTAATTTGATTTCATATTTGTTTGGTAGACTGAGAAAGAACTCGTTTTTGACTTTTCTTCCGGCTCTTTCCATTTCGGCTCGATTGTCTCAATGGACATTTGCATTCGGAAAAGCCTCGTCGCGACGGCCGGAATTGACAAATTCATTAGGATTTGGAATTATTCCACCATGAGCCTTGAAGTGGCCAAGGAATTCACAGAAGACATCAACTCCCTTTCGCTTCATCCTACTGGTTAGAGCAACTTTACATTTTCTACTCATTTAATTCACCTTTAAGACATTAACATTTAAGCAAAAATTCAAGTTATTCCAAATGATCATAATCGAGTTACTTAAGCTATTTTTTTCACGTTTAACAAATAAATACATTTTTGATTTTAGGTCTCTTCCTTATTGCTGGTTGCAATGATAAAGTCCGTTTGTACACCATTATTCTTGATGACATTCGGGAGAGCCGAGAATTTCCCATTCAAGGCTGCAAGGAAATCACGTATTCTCATGGTGGGCAATTGTTTGCGCTTGTCAATGGGAATTTGATCCAGCTTTACAACGCCAATACATTGGACTTGATTCATAATTACAAAGGACACAGTGGAAAAGTAAGTTCTCATTCTAATGCTTTCATTTATGTAAAGCATTCATTCATGTAAAGCATTAGAGCATGTGTCGTAGTTTATCTAATAAATAAAATTACACCATCAAGTGAATATTAGTTTATTCTAATAAATTCTATTATTTATTAATAAAATTATTAAATGATTGACTTTTTCAGATTAAGAAATTGATTTTTTCTCCTGATGACGGGCATCTTGTTTCCTGTGGTCTTGACGGGGCCATTTATGAATGGGACGTGGGCACAGGGAAACGTTCTGCCGACTTTGTTGATCGAAATTGCAAAGTTGTGTCCATCGCCCTCACGCCCGACGGGAAAGGCTACTACGCCCTTACGGAGGATAAAACTATTAGGGAGATTTACATCTCAGAATCAATTGTAATTAATTTTATAATGCCATTTAAATTGAATTGATAATAAATACACTAATATCCAAGTTTCTTATAAAATTGCATTTAATTGTCTCAAACAGGTGACGAGAGAGGTTGATTTAATTGACATGCCTTCGCGGATCACGATGAGCTACAGTGGGAAGATTCTTCTCATTGGTCTCACCAATGGCTGTGTTCGCTCCATGAAACAACCACTGTTGAATTCTGGAGATTGGACGGACTATCATTTACATTTGGGCGGAATCACAGATGTACATTTAATTACAATTGACAATTTGTCATTCTAATTGGAAACTTAATTGACATAATTATTATTTACTTATAATTAAGAATATAGTTTAGTTGATTAATTAAATGTTAAATTGATTTAGATTTCAGTGACGATCGATGAAATGTACTGTGTGACGACGGGAGAAGACAGCTCGGTCATCTTTTGGAAGATCACAGACTCAGAAGGGCGAGCGCCGAAGGGGGAAAAAGAAACGGTTTACGCGACGGAAGTCCTCGTGACCAAAGCGGATCTCGAGGAGCGCCAACTTCAAATGGACGAGTTGAAACAAAGACTGAATGAACTCCGATTGGAAATGGACTATCAGTTGAAGCAGAAAGACATGGGATTCTCCGAGAAGCTTAAAAATCTCATTGAGGGACACAAGAAAGAAGTGGAGAACTTGACGGAGAAAATCGACAAGCTCAACACGACCAGAGAAACCGACGAGAAGTCCTTCAAGGAATATCTCAGCAATATGTCAAAAGGCCAAGAGGAAATGCTCGAAGGGCTCGAAGCTCATTACAGTTCAAAGCTAATTGCAGAGTTTGAGAAATACAATTCACTTCAACTTCTCCTGGAAAATACAATCAAAGAATATGAGGAGTAAAATCTTATACACAACTCAATTTTATCAACTCAAACATTTCAAATGTTTCAATTTGTTAATCTAAACAAATTTACTCTCTTCCTTATTTATCTTTCTAACTTAAATTCTCTTTCCCAGTAAACTCGGACATATTGAGAATGATCGAGGAAAAGTTGTCGAAGAGTTGGTTGGATATTTTGAAAGGAAAATTAAAGATAAAAACCAAGCATTAGAACAAGTTATTTATTAATCATTTTAAATATGTTTTTATTAAAAGAATGAAAGTATTGTTAAAGTTATTGTAAATTGTAATTATTCCTTTTTATCCCACTCCAGGCTTTTGACAACGCGAGAGATCAAATGAAAGAATGCGATGAATTGGCGAATCAAATTGAAGAAGACGCCGATACGGAAATCCTCGAACTCACCACATCCTACGAAAGGAAACTGAGCCGAGAAAAAGACCTCAATGTGAAATTGAAAGGCGAGTCAGGGATTATGAGAAAGAAATTCTTCAACATGCAGAAAGACATTGACGAGCAGAAGAACGAAGTGGCGCGGCTCGCCAGCGAAGGCCAGAAAATGAAAACGGTGGTTCAAATGACCGAGAAGGAAATCTCTACATTAAAGAAAGAACTCGTGGACAGAGACGCCGTGATCAGAGATAGAGTCAGCTAATGAGATTTTTAATTAATACTTACAAAATATAATTAATAAATTGCATTAATAAAAATCTTATGTTTTTAACTTAAAATTAAATAATTCAATAATTTTCTAAAAGGAACGAGTCATCTATGACTTGAAAAAGACAAATAATGAATTGGAAAAGTTCAAATTCGTCCTCGACTACAAAACCAAAGAGCTGAAGAAAATGATTGAACCCAAAGAAAGAGAAATTATTTATCTCAAACAACAGAATCAAGAGGTGGAGAATTTTAAAACTAAATAAATTTAATTTAACTCTTAATTAGCTAGCAATAATTTAACTTTTATCATCTCATGAGAATATACTCACAAAGATGGGTAAGCTTTTAGATTTAATTTCAATTTACCATAAATATCTATTTTCTAGATTGAAGGAGAATTGGAAGTGGCAATCAACTCCAAGAACGACTTTAGCCTCCAAGTCAACGAACTCAAGAACAAATTGAGGATGATGGACGCCGAGATGCAGAAACTCAAGTTTCATTTGTTCCGCGTCAACGTCCTAATTCATCGAATTCTCTCTCAGCTCTCGCTTGCCATGGCCAACATCACGGACCACACCAAGCTCAAGAATATCATTAAAGTAGACAATTAAACTTATTACTCAAACTGATTTAAACTTAAGTACTTAATAAGTAAAATTCTTCATTTCCATAATTATTATAAATATATAAACTCGTCATTTTCCAAAATGCAGCACACGTATGGAAAATACGGTTACGTCGTGGATGTTGGACGAGCTGGGAATTTAGAACAAGAAACCATTTGCGAATTGGTCCGCCAAAACAATCACTTGGAATTGAGTCTTTACTCCGTCAAGAAGCAAATGAACAAAGACGTCGAGTTCACTCGGAATGAGCAAATGAAGATTATGCAGGTTTATCAACACAAATTACCTTAAACTATTAAAGATTTTCAACAATTAAAAAGCTATATTTCTCATTTGTATGAAACTATAATTTAATTTATTATAATAAAATCGTTTGGAAATTGTAAAGGAACATTTTGCTTAAATGATAAATAGGAAAACATGCTCTTGGTGTACGAAATCAACAATTTGAGGAAAGAGTTGAAGAGCACCCGGGATCGAATCACCTCTTATGAGAAATCCCTCGGAGTTTCATTCAACAATTCGGATGAATCCGCTGAAATGCGTCTCAAATTGACTTTGGCTGTTCAAGATCGAGATGAAATTGACTTCAACCACGAGCAGATCATTGAGGTTTTTATTTAATTGCAAAGCTTTTAACTAACTATAAAATTTACAATTAACAAAATAAATGTTGTTTTTGTAATTAGGGCAAAGATGACATGATTGAAGCCCAAGGGTTTGAAATTGAGGATTTGTCATCCAAGTTGACGAGGATTCAAGAGATCATCCATGATGCTCGACCTGGCACAGCGCCCACAACGGCTTTTAATAGGAAATGAAAAAAATCTCGATTCTTTGTTACAAAAATGTTCCTTGTTTTGATTAGTAAATAAAAGTCAAAGGCCAGAGGCTTAATTGACATTCAATTAATTTCATTTAATATACATTATAGTTTTATTGAGCAGGAGCAAATACTTGTAACATTTAATAAGGTCATATAAGATTTTTTATATTTAATTTACACACATGCTTATTGTTTGTAAATACAAGACTTTTATTAATTTACATTTATAAAACTCTTTTATTACTGACATGAGATGTGAAAGTTATAAAATAATTCATTGTTTTCCTCAATTATCTAATATCCTTTGGTTGAAGAGTATCTAGAATGTCATTTAATTAAATCATTTAATCAATTTAAATTAACAGGTTTCACTATATGGCTTTAATTCTTCTTTTCTTCTAATAATAAAGGTTCATCCGAGAATTAAATTTAAACTTAAAAACTTTTAACAGTACATTTTATCTCGAGAACTGAACATTAACAGTAAATATTTTGTTTTTGGGATTTAACATAAAAAATAAGTACATAATAAAAGTAATATAATACAGCCATATTTATAAATGGGTCAATCTTAACTAATTAATTGAACCAAGAAAGTTCCCTTTAAAATTACATTTAGAATTTAAGTAGAGATTTCTCAACTCAACTAAATCTATTGATGGAATAAAAATTTGAATGAGTTGGAATGAAGTGTGGTTTTTAGAGAAGGAAAGGAATGATGGCCTTTCGTCCTTTTGGATACTTGGGAAATTCTTTCTTGTAATTTTTGTGTTTACCAATTGCCCAGACGGCCATTTGATAAAATCCAGCAGCAGCGAAAAGTCCAGCTAAAAACTCAGTTAGTCAGTTTCATTCAACATTATTATTACTAGCAATAAAAGTATGCTAGAGAATTTGAAGAAATCATGTCAACCTGGGAGAGTTTGTGTCATGATGGTGAAGGCCAGCCAAGCGTAGAACTCATAAGTGTAATTTGGACACGATACGTATTTGAAAAGAAGAGTTAAGGGATTTCCATTGGGGAACGGAATCTTCCGGACTTTTGAACCCTCAGGCCTCAAGTCACGAAGAAGAGTATGAATGCTCAAATTCCCAAGTTCAGAAAGCTAAACAAACAATATTTCATTGCAATATTACATAATTATTAGATAACTAATAATAAATTGAGACATTTTCAAGAGAGATATTATCAAATGAGATATAATTGAGATGTTAAATTTTAATAATTTTATATGGCTAAATTCTTATTTATTACGCACAACGAAGAAGGCAGCAGAAATGTAAACTTGGGTGTCCGAAGGAGCCGTGTACAACGGATGATTCACATGATAAGCCACATAGCCAGCGAATCCCCAGTAATAACTCGAGTTCTTGAACAAATTACTCAATGGCATCGTGGCGTGAGAGAAACGATGGACGAAGATCGTCTCCAAAAGTCGCTTCAAATAATGGAAACTCCAACAGGCAGCTGCGATGCTAAAATTCAAAATCATTCAAAATTATTTTATATTCTAAATTAAAAGACTTTATTAATTTTAAGACTTTTAGAAAAAATCATTACTGGACAACTTGAGCATAGGGCTTTGAACTCGCGTTTTCTCCGTAGAAGATCCATGGACGAGTGTATATCCACATGTAAACCAGAAGAGGCCCAGCGTACTCGACTAGGAAAACCGTTTTCCAGCCGATCTGCGGCCCAAGGTCCTTCAAATACACTTTTCCTCCGGACTTGAAGCCTGAAGAGGCCAGAGAATCCTCGTCGCTCAAAGCTTTGCCTTTCGGCTCAAGGCGGAGCATCTGACGACCCCCATAGGGACCCTTCTTTGCTGCGTGGATTTTCTCCTTCAGCTCACTAACTCTAGTACTGGCCGGAAGCTAAAAACAATAAAAATAAACATTCAGTTTTTTTTACCAAATTAATTAAGCTTATGAAGAATTTTGTATTTTATTGATTTTGGTTATAAGTGTTTTAAACTTACAGAGTCGAACTTGATGAGGGATTTCCCACTTGAGCTGCAGACTTCAACCTTTAAATTATTTAAAATTATTAATTATTTTTAATGGTATTTCTCTCTCCTATCCTATCTGTCAGTTTCTGATATGTGAGTTTGATTAGAGCTTTTAAATATTTTTGCTTATTTAACGTTTATTTTTAAACAAATGTTATATAAAAGGTTTAATAATTATTGGAGTTTGAAACAATGTTAAAATTGATCATTTTACCTCCATGTTTAATGCTCTGGAAATCCCGGTTTGGTTCTGAGGAGAAAAGAAGTTTCTTTGAGCCTTGTGTTACGAAAGAGGAAACTCGAAGGTTGAACACGATGAGCTGCAAAAGTTGAGATATTAAAAAATATCCGTAATAATCATTAAACATGTTCTTGTTTTGTGCTCCTTTAATGATAGCTGTTTGCGCAAGGAATGACCAAACTCCATGTCCATGTAATGGCTATATGGGATCAAAATTAACCAATAACCAAGTGTGTGAACTTTAAACTGGTTTTTATCTCAAGTTCAATTTTGCTCTTCATAACCTCGAAACAGAGCTTATTGAAAAAAGTAAATTATCAATGTCTTGAATCGACATTAAAAGTCAACGTTAAATACAACTGCTGACATACATAGATTAATGAAAGTCATTTAAAAGTATTTTATTATATAATCAATTTTATGGAATTTTATTTGAAATTACATGCAATGTGTTTTAAGAGTTTCTCAAAATGTTAGAGTATTCTTAAATCAGTTAACTAATTAATGGAGTAAAAAATGTAAAAGAAATAGCAATGAATATACAAAGGAAGAGAATCCGTTAATTATTAATTACCTTTTGTCAACCCTTGGACTCGATTGAAGAGAAATTCGCCGACGGCACAAATGTCAAACTTCCCTTTACCTCTCGACGTCCAACTTTCACACACGCACACACTGAAGTTGTAAGATTTTTAACAATGGATTTATACGAGGAAAAATACATAATATAAGTTAGCCCAACCACAATTCAAGTTGTCTTCGTTAGCAGATATGAGTTTAAATTTCTATACAACTCTCCTCGTCAGAGAATAAAGGAAGTAAGAAGCCCAACAAAGCATTGTTTTGGGCCAACTTAAAATTTTAAATAAAAAGAGTAACAATTCCTCATAAGAACGCGTGTTAAAATGGGGTACTAGAATTGACCCGTTGAGAAAGACACGAATGGATGTACGGCCAATGGGGCTTTTAGTAGTAAATATTGTAAGATGAGGGAACCAATGGCGAGCTAGTGCTCAAGTTGACTAGAATATTCGCGAAAGATCTAGGAGGTTCGAGAGGCATATAGCTCAGGACTTGCTATATAGTATAGCCTCAAGAGTTCGTATCTCCCACATGGGTTTTATCTCCTCAAGACTCCTCGTCGTCACTTTCAGTAGCGCAGGGTGTCTCGGATAACGAGGTTCTCGTCAACTTGACACTAAACCTTAATTGCAATTAAGCTCAATTGACCAAATCCTAGTGGAATCTCTAATTGCCCAACGCCGTTCATCATAATTTCATTCAAAGAATTCAAAAATTTATTCGACTTTGTGGTAAAATACAAAAATTTAATATTCATTCACAATATTTACTTTCGATTTTAAACTTTAAACATCATTAATTCTTTGATCCATTAAAGTTATATTCCCACATTACAATTACAATTAATTGGGAGAATCAGTTTTTTAATGTCTGGAATGGGTAGAGGTTGAAGTGACAGTGTTCGTCAGACATCTGGTCGTTTATTTCTATTTTGGGTCAAGGTGTCATCCTCACCGACCAAAATAGCCTTTAAAATTATTAATTTTCATTAACATTTCCTCCTTTTCTCTTTAATCGCTTATTAATGAACTAATAACTGGACTTTTAACATTATGGTTTCTCTTGAAAGTGTATGAGGAACAAGTACTAATAATTTAACAATATTTGTTTTAGGTTGAAGTTCCTTGCAAGACTAAAACATCCAAGTTTCTGAAGACGTCTAAAGTTGATCAAGATTTTCTAATCTTTAAGGAAGAGATTCAGAGTGGTTAATTTTAAGACCCAGAAAAGAATCATCTGGCGAACAACTAGGTAAGACATTAATTTACTTTCATTTGTTAAATAATCAATGATTGGATTTGTATTTGCGTGGGTGATTTCATTTGGGGATTTGTCCTTGCATCTTTGAGATTTCCATCCTCAGCTCTACTACGAGCTAATTAACTTAAACAAAATTCTGTTTCTTAAGTTGGGGAAAATAACCTCGATTCACAAATACTTTGCACTACAGAGTTCTGACCTTCTTGGCCCATTCTTGACTCCAGTCACCAGTCAGTCAAAGTAAATACGTAATGCTAATAATGGTATACTGCAAGATGAAAAGTCTATTTTATGCAGACGCACGCAATTATTCATTTATCCTTTTTATTCCAACATTCCCTATTTAGCATCTTGTTATTTTCATTTTGACCAAAATTGAATCTCAAAACAATGATAATAATAAAAGAATGATCAGACTCTGAAAACTACCACTTGTTTTTCATTTCCTAATTGTCCTAAAATCAAGCTATGACTCGATTGTCTTTACGATTCTTATTGTTATCGTACTTTTCCATTTGAGACTTTATTTTGTTTATTAGAGTCTTTATTATAGAGAATGACGAATTTCCTTATTTGATAATGGAATTAGCTGGCTGTTAACAAATATCAGCTCAGCCATTTATCACTAATGTTTAATGCAACACTCTTTGATAAGTACTTTTATGTATGTCATTTATGCATTATTTTAATTTTGACCAAACAATATTCACTTATATTCACTCTTCTCTCCATTAAGTACTCGATACTTATTCAAAGATAACTAAATAAAAATAAATATGTATTACATACTGTATTTTTATTCATTTATTGAGTAACTCAGGTTCTTTCTTTGGATTCTTATATAATCAAATTGCTTTAAATGTTTTTGAATGAAATTTGAAAGTGAATTCAAATTATCCGTTGTTGTTTCCTCATTTGCTCAATCGATATCCTCCAGACATAATGACCCATTTGAATCTATATAATTGCATGGGTAACTTTTAAATAAACAATGTAATTTCTTGCCAACTTTTAATTTTTTAGATTGTAAAAAATAAATAGATAGGGAATATTACATTGGTTCAAATCATTAAAAATGCAAGGACAAAATTTGAAGTAGTCGAGTGTGTGAGCTATGATCAGCTATGCGACGAATCCTCCATGATATCCTTGATGTGTTAGATTTTGTTCCGGGCGAGCCGTGTTTGGCGAGAGAGTCAGTGAGAGAGATGGGGAAAGACTTTTACAAAATCCTTGGTATCTCGCGAACGGCGAACGAAGACGAAATCAAGAAAGCCTACCGGAAACTCGCCCTAAAGTACCACCCTGACAAGAACAAGGCACCGAATGCCGAGGAGCAGTTTAAGCTCGTGGCCGAGGCCTACGAGATCCTGAGCGACAAGAAGAAACGCGAGATCTACGACCAGTATGGGGAAGAAGGGCTCAAAGGAGCCACGAGCGGTGGCGGCGGGGCGCCGTCCTCCCACGGCAACACCTTTCACTACTCCTTCCACGGCGACCCGCGAGCCACGTTTGCCCAGTTCTTCGGCACCTCCGACCCCTTCGCGTCCTTCTTCAACATCGGCGGCCTTGGCGGGAGTTTGTTTGACGACGACGACGTGGAGCCGAACTTTATCAACTTTGGGGCTCCTGGGTTGGGCGGGATGGGAAGGCGGACGCAGAGCTTCAACGTTCATGGAAGTCCGAGCAAGAGCCGCGAGTATGGCGGCCAAGACCCGGCCGTGGAGCATGACCTCTATGTGAGCCTCGAGGACATCGAGCGCGGGTGCACGAAGAAGATGAAGATCTCGCGAAACGTGATTGGGCCGGACGGGACGAAGAAGAAGGAGGACAAAGTCCTGACCATCAACGTCAAGCCGGGGTGGAAGGCCGGGACCAAGATCACGTTCCCGAGAGAGGGGGATCAAACGACGGGGAAGGTCCCGGCCGACATCGTTTTCATCATTCGAGACAAACCCCATCCGACCTTCAAGAGGGAAAACTCGGATATCAAATATACGGCCAAAATTAATTTAAGAGATGTAAGTCACTTTTTACTCGTTTTTAATCATATTCATTTTTAAGTATTTAAAACTTTAGTTACTATATTTAGTTTAGCTATCTTAATTTTTTAAGTTTAATTTTTTTATTAACAACTTTAGTTAGTATGATTTTAAAAATGATTTTCAAGTTTATTAGATTTATTTCTGAAAACTTGGGATTTTTAGTTAGTATTTTTTTAAATTATGAGACGAGGAAAGGATTTTGAATTTCATTTATGTAAAATATTAAAGACACAGGGAAGTGTTAAGTGGCTTGAGCCAAAAACCCTGGTTGGTGAAGGTGAAGTTTTAGGTCAAATGAGGAATTTGATTCAAATTGGCTCTCGAGGTTTCACCTTCTCTTCCTTCGCACCCTAATTGGGTGTGAGTGAGGGAAGTGAAACAATTCCTTCCATTCACGTCCACCACCTTCATTCCATGCCCATATAAAACCAAACACGGTTTCTTCCTCCTTTCCCTTCAGACTTATAACAGAGTCATTACACTTACGTTAGAACCGGAGAGACGAGAACAAATTTGCATTCATGAACATCTCCTTAATCTCTTCATTAAACATTTAGAATTGATTGATTGAGCCGTCTATTGAGTCTCTGGATTTTATCTCCGACTCTGCTTCATTCTTATCCTTAGTCGAGAGATACAAAGAGGAGCTCATTAAATTAATTAGGAATTTATAAGGGAGGTGAAATGGATGAATGCAGCATGATCTTCTCAAGGGATGAGTAAGTGGCTGGGTGAGCCAAAGCCGATTGTCTATTTGGGTTGAGGACAAGCGGGGAGGGACGAGAGCTAAAAAAGACTTCCCGTGGGTGGCCGGAAAAACACGGCAAACATAGCCAAATGTCATCGCTGAGCTACACTTATAATTAGGTATATGCAAAGTATCTCTTTGCGGAATGGAAGTAGTATATAAATATATGGATTCGTCAACTCGAAGGGATGATACACTATGATGAGAAAGAAGATGAGCTTGAGTTGATCGTCTGCTTAAGAACTTCTGCCTCCGGTTCTTCAAAATCATTTTCCTAAGGATTGTCAGAAGGATTATTATAAGAATTTTCACTTAAGACACTAATGTTAAGAATTCACTAAGGATTTCCCTTTCAATGGATTTGAAAGATTGGAAACGTTGTTGGTTGGCTCGAGTGAGGGGAATTTGATGGCGGAGAATGAATAATTTGGCAGATTAAGGCTCAATGACTCGATCCGACGGAGAAGCGGATGATGGGAATGTTGTGGATGTTGAGAGGAACGGGACTATTTGAAGTGTAGGCGGGAGAGGTTAAAGAGCTACACATTTATGAACAAGGTGACTAAACTCATCCCACATGAGTGTCCGAAATCTGGTTATTAAACTCGGTGTAGAAGATTCTCAGGGGAGACATATAAAATATATTGAAAGCTCTTTTCAGGGATTAAGGAATCTTTGAGATTTATTATGGTATAATATAATTAGGTATAATTTAAAGGATTCGAAGTTGGAAGATTGAGAATAGGATTCAACATGAGTGTTTTCATTTAAGTGTAATTTATTTAGAAAATAAAGCAGCATTTTACAAGATAGTGATAAGAGAATCGAGGAATTTTTATGAAATGTAATCTTTTTATTTACAATTGATAAAGTGTGAGAAAAATGTTAATTTTGATAATTATTTTCTTTTAGGCCCTGTGTGGAGCCATCGTGGAAGTCCCGACCCTTGTTGGTAACCGAATTCAGTTGAACCTGAGCAATCGAGTAATCAAGCCGAGCACGGTGGAGCGGATCCAAGGGAAAGGCCTCCCGTTCCCCAAAGAGCCCACCAGGAAAGGAGATCTCCTCATCACCTTTGACATCCTCTTCCCTGAGAAATTGTCCCAAGCTGCCAAGGACATCATCTTCGACGTCCTCCCGCCCAAGTAGGAAACATGGTTCCTTCATGTTCTCCTTTACTCACGCCCTTAATCTGACTTAATCATTAGAGTCAAGGTCTGAGGCTCAAGAAAGAGTTCAACAATCTCATCCTACTCCTCCGCGGTTCTCTTCATCATCACTTACTAATACACATATGGCAGACGGTGGCAAGGAGTTGGCTAATTAGTACTAAAACATACCTGTAGAGCTCAACTTCCCTCTGCTCACTCGAATCATTAGAATGGCTACACGTGAAACCTCTTTGGGTTTGTGAAAACAAAATAATTATTTAAATTACCCAAATTACTCTATTTTTATTAAATACTATTAATATACTAAACTATATCATAACTCGTGAAATTTATTATGTAATCTTAATATTTAAATGAATTAAGCATAATACCTATTAATGTGGGAATTTGGATTGACGCTGGCAGTTTTCCTGGTTAATTGATAATTAAAGGATAAAATTACTAAAATTATTGATTCTTCATGCTAAAAGCTATGCGAAACAATTTGTATATATAAAAATCTATGAAAGAATGTTAAATATTTAACATTATGGGGTAACTTTTAAATGATTAAAAATATTTATACTATTCACTATTTACCAATTTACTATTTACTAATTAAGCCAATCTCTGTAATGGTGGGAATTTAGGGGTTATGATCTAACACAAAATGAATTAGTTAATTGATAACGAATTTTATGTATTCTTTTTTAAATGTAAAGTTCTTTCATGTAATAGTGATAGATAAAAAATTATAACTTGTTACAATTTATTAAATTGTATTTTATTTTCAAGGGGTTTTTGATTGTTTTACATTTGATAAAAATCGATAATAGTGTAAATAATTAAATGCAAGCTGTTTAGTTTCACTAGTCAACAATGTTAACAGATGTGTTTTGAAGCGAGTAAGATCGATTTTAAATGAATCTTATAGTCTATGTACGTCTTCTAATGCTAATTCATAAGTTTTTATTTTATCGGAGAGAGTTTTTGGTAAAGGGAGAATTGTATTATATTTATAAGAAATGATGGTTATTTAAAATGTATGTAATTAGAGGCTTCAATTATTAAATTATTCAAATGACTGAAATATTTAATATCTTTGATTTAAAAAGTGCTGATAGTTTACCTTTAATTAAATATGAATATCTAATGATGCAAAATGAAATACTACATGATACCTAAACTTGCGTTTTTACTTCACTAATTTTAATGGTTATTTATTGACATTTTGTCGTTTAGCTAAAACTTTAATTTCGCTAAAGAACAATTTTATTAAAGTAAAAATGTAAAATCTTTACATTTTGTTTGAATTAAGTCTCCGTCCAACTTTTTTGTAAAATGAGTAAAATTTGATTCTTATTCGTAATTACAATTTAACGCGAAACAATAAATGCAATTCATTTATTCTCGAAACTATTTAATTGGAGTTCTTATAAAATTCCGTAAATCATTTTCCTTTGCGCATATCAAGTCGCACATGACTTTTCATTTTAGTTTTATACTAAATTATTACAATAAACTTTCATATAAACAATATTAATTATTTAAACAAGTGGTAAATAACTTAATTATAATTAAATGTTCATATCTCTGCAATATATTTCAGCAATTTGGGTAACCCATCAACTTTAATATTAGAATTTAAGTATTGGAAATGAAATCATTAAACAATTTAAAGGCTTCCATTAACCATTTGTCTATAACTAATTCATTAATCATCAACATCAATTTCATTAAACATTTATAGTAAGATTAAATTAAATATTAAATTATTTTCTTTGTTGCCTTCCGAGTTTTTTAGAATTTGGAGGGTTGTTGAAAAAGTCCAAAGTCTTGTATGGAATTTTCTTTTGGGCTCCATCGAATTGTTTGGGAGGAAGTTGAGTGTAACGAGTTGGCGCAGGCGTTTGTGGGTTCGAATCCTCTTTTCATCTCCTCCTCGTCGGCCGCTTCAATTTCTCGCCCAACTTCCGAACAAGTCGACGACGTCCCTCGTCTTGGAATTTCAACCAGCGACGCTCATGTCCACGGCCGAGCCATCCGCTTCCGGGTCGAAAGATGAGGTCAATCGGGACGAGGTCCTCCTCGACTTCCAGGTGAACTCAAACTCTTCAATTCACACATGTTTTGCTAATTTTACTTACAATCTCCTGCCAATGACCTTTTCCATTTCCTATTGTTTTAAACTCGTATCAATAAAATTGTTTTTTTTACCATTTGACATTTTTATTAAACATCTCATTTTACGCGATTAAAGGTCATTTGAAATCGACTTTAATAATCAATTAGATATTGAACCGCCAATGTTGAATGTTAACTTTTCTTCATTGTAACTCGATCCAAGTATGCATGAGTTTGCAAAAATTACACATCTTACTTATAGCTTTATGAGATGACTAATCAATTCGAAACGTTTTGTCTGTCCCTTCCATCCTATTTTCAAATTTTTATTAGATGAAATTCGGGATTTTGTTAATTCTACGTGGAAATACGAAATTTAATAACGAACCAAGTTGATTGTTCTTTTCCCATTCATTTGTATAACTCTCTTGACCCATTTTTTCAACTAAAAGACTTTTTTAATTTGACTTAGGCCTGCACTGGAATTGAGGACGTTGGAGAAGCCATCTTATATTTGGAACAAGCCAATTGGGACCTTGTGGTAATTCACCAAAGTTTAAATATTACATAGTAATTGCCAAGTTTTATAATATGTAATTTTTGAGAATTGTGTCAAATTATTTGTTTTTGAGCAGAATGCGATCAAAGGAGTTTTACCTCATGATTCGCAAATAATGCCATCGGAGCGGAGCGTTCCGAACAGAGACCCGCCAGATCCAGAACCTCCAAGTAGAATTGGTCCACCACCGCCTCAACCTAAAAAATCAACATCATCCGCACCTGTAGACTTGAACAAAGCTGTAAGAAATCTCATCTTATGTTCTGTGTTTACATTTGACTAATATTACAGTTAAATATGATAAATTGCCAATTACATTTAACAATAAAACGTGTTAAATTAATTGTTTTATTGTAATTTTATTTTTCGAAGCAGATGATTGATTTGACTGAAGATCCAGATTCCTCAGATGTCGAAGACATGACAGAATCTTTCCCAGAAGAAGATTACTTCCTTCCCGACAGCATAAGTTCTGCTCGGCAAAATCAACGATTTTTGAGTAATTCATTTGACATTATTAAATATGATTTAATGTCTATTTACCTAATAATCAAAACCTTAATATTTTCATTTGATTTTTTTGATTCATGAACTCATTTCCTATAATTATGTTTTCAGTACCAGAAAACGCCCCAGATGAAATCATAGGAACGATCCAATTTTCCGATAATTTTGCTATTCGATACGGCTCTTGCCACCCAATGTTCTTGCATGGAACTCTCGAAGAGGCAATTAGGGAAGCAACACAAAAACCAGCAAAAATCGTAAGATCCCTTTCTCATTTTTAAATAAATCTTCTAAATGTAACTTTCTTAAAAAATAAATCTATAATTTGTTCTCCTTTCATTCTCATTTGTCCAGAGGAAAATGCTCGCAGTTTATCTCCATCATGATGGGTCAGTCATGTCTAACGTGTTCTGTCAAAATATCCTTTGTTCCGAGTCCATCGTTTCGTATTTAACGGGCAACTTTGTCCTCTGGGGATGGGACGTCACTCATGAGTCAAATAGACAAATGTAATTATAAAAAGATTATTATTGATTACTAACATTTAAACCTTTTGACCTCGCCATTCATTCCCATTCAAATATCATTCATATTGTTTTCATTATTCTCCTTGAGGCTTCTCAACTCAGTCGGAAGGAGTTTCGGATCCCAGGGCATGACAACGATCCGAAGTATCGACAAAGACCGGTATCCTGTGATAATTATCGTCTCGCGCATCAGATCAGCTACTGAAGTTGTGTCCGTCATCAACAGTAATAACAAACTCTTTATAATTTTAATTTTAGTCTAAATTACCATTTAGAATTAAATTATGATTCAATGGTTAAAAAATAATTTCTTGGCCAATTATTGTAAACTAAATAATAAGTAATTAATGAAGGAATTTCTCTCTCAGGTACCGTGAATGTTGATGAGTTGATGGGGACGCTTTTAAACACAGTCGAACTCTACAAAACTCAGAATGTTGTGGACATCCGGGAGGAAGAAGAGCGCGAAGCGCGGGAGCTCGTGAAAAGAGAACAAGATGAGGCTTACGAGGCTTCGCTGCAGGCCGATAGGGCCAAAGATGAAGCCAAGAAAATGGAAGAAGTGAGAAAGAAAAAAGAGGAAGAACTCAGAGTTGAAGAAGAATCCCGTCTTCAAGTAAGTCCTTTATGGAAATTAATAAATTCCTCACTTTTATTGATGGTTTTAATTTAAAATGATGGTTTTTATATAAATTGATGTTTTGAATAAAATGATGATTTTGATGTTTGGATTTTAAAATGGTGATTTGAATTCCAGGCGGAACGAAACGAGATGGCCAAGACGCTGCCTGACGAACCTGGACCTGAATGTTCAGCGGCGGTTTGCAACCTTCGTGTCCGGCTGCCTTCGGGGAAACCGTTGTCAAGGAGGTTCCTGGCCGCCTCGCCGCTCAAGCTCCTCTTCGACTTCCTATTCTCAGCAGGGTTTCCCAAAGAAAAGTTCAAGTTTCTCACTTCATATCCAAAACGTGATGTAAGTGGACTTTGGGGATCAAAACTAATTAATTAATAGATTAGATAGAATAATTAATAATTCAGTAATCCAAAAATTAAAACTATTCATTCAATTTCGAAATTCATGGGAGTTAAAGATTGTAATTGGAAATAAAGTGATTTAATACTTTTTGTTTCTATTTTAGCTGACTACGTTAAATGAGAAGGAGCTGCTAAAAAATATTTTCTCTGCTCAAGATACTCTCATTGTGGAGGAGCGATAATTGTCCGAGGGAGTCGTCCGATCTTCGTGTCAAACCATCACATCACTCCTCTTCTCATCCACAATTTTAAGGTCAAATTGATTGAAAACTTTTCATTTTAAATTGAATAAAAGGCTGCAAAATTATTTATTAACTTCAACTCATTTGTCATTCTTTCCCGCATTCATTTCTCTCGCTCATTCATTCATTCGTGTTTAGTCAATTATTAAATCATTTGAAACCATAAATAATAATATTTATTAAACATTACAAATCACTTAATCTGAGTTCTGGGATTAAAAATTTATGTAAACTTTACAGCTATATCAACTATATTATATTCAATATACCTAAACATATAATTATATTTAACTATATAATTTTATTAACTATTGAATCAAATATAATATTAGGTTGGATTCTGTAATCGCCATTGTGTTTATAAATTCATTATTAATGATACATGCATTAATAGAATTAACTTAACCATAAGATCTTATAAACTATAGAACTAATTTAAATAATGATTAAAGAGATTAATGACTTTCTAGAGATTAACTAATGTTAATAAAAATTATTAATATGAATTAAAGTTTGCGTTTCGTAATATTCTTGATCATTTAAAACAACGCTTGTTTTCACCGTTTGTCTTGCATTGAGATTTGTATAGGGAATAGAGGTTTATTTCAGCTAGAGACCGCGCAGGGTTTTCCACCTCTGACTTTTCCCTGTGTGTCATGTCTTAATATTACGGCATAGCTGAATTTCAAAGTGCAATTCATTAGCGAAGCATCAGGGAGACAATTTGATACCAGTTGATAAGCTTATTTATCATTTAAACTAAACTATTTGTTTTTCCTCTTCTATTGAGGAGGAGGACTAGTTGTTTATTACTATTTAGGACACAGTTATAAAATCCGGGATTTGAAGACCCGCTAGCAATTGAGTTTTGATATTATTGCTCCTCTTACTTTGTGACTTTTTTACATTTCCTATTACTTTGTTTTAAGAGAAATTTAATTATTTACCTAAATAAGAAATTATTCATTTAGTCATCATAAACCATATTTAAGGGTCTAGGTTCAGCAGCTGCCTTATAGTGAATTAAAAGTACATTTAACTTTTACCTTGTAACCTTTGGTAAAAAAAGACGAAAATGGCTGGTTTGAAATCGTAAGAAATTTTTTTAAAATTATAAAGTATTATTATGATTTCGTACTTATTATGAGATGGCATGTCATAACTCTCATTCATGAGTTCACAACCTTTAATTGATTTTACAAATTATAAAATTCTTCATTTGTACAAAATGCCCATTAAATCGACTGAAAATTTTAGCCTCGTGACTTTGGCGTTTTTTGGATCGGTTGGAATGACCTTGTTGGTCATTGGATGTGCAGTTTACAGCAAGTAAGTTGATTTTAGTCATTAAGCCAAGCATTTAATTTGTAATTTTTAGATTATAAGAGTCTTAATCTGAATTTGGTTCTTGTAGTTGGTGGCCTATGTTCGTCATCACTTTCTACCTCTTGTCCCCCATGCCAATGATGGTGGCGAGGAGGTACATGAGCAGCGGGATGGGATCCTCCTCTACGTGTCAAGACATTGCCATTTTCATCACAATGGGAATCGTCATTTCAGCCTTTGGACTCCCGATTGTCATGGCCAGAGCACCGATGCACACAACAAATACAATGGTGAGTCCCTTTAATTCCATGAATCATTTTTCATAAAATTTAATATTAAAATAGTTTCGATAGATTTTAATAGATTTAGTTAATGATAGTTATAATATGTAATCAAATAGAATCGGTTAGATTGAATTATTGAATAATATAATTTATTTATGAATCTTTTAATTGTAGATTGAAACGGCAGCATGTTGGTACGTGATGGGGGCGAACATTGTCGTATTTTTGACCATTGTTGGCTTCTTCTACACATTCGGCGGCGAAGACGTTGATTATACAATGTGGTGAAGAACAAGACATTTTTATTTTGTTTTCCCTCCCCGCTCCTTCTTCATCCTTCAAGAATTGATTTATCAAAAAGGTGTTTTGAATGTTTTTCAAATAAGTTTTTAAGAAATTTTTTATTAAATATTTGTTCCTTGTCTGATTATTAATTCATTTCGATTGATCTTTCGAATTATATAGGGATGAGGTTGAGTGGCGGAGGGGATTTACTTATTATTTTAATCGCCTTTAATTTAGCTATTTTTTGACTATTGGATTCGATGGACTTATTAATTTTAGTTTTATTTATTTTTTGTTCCTTTTAGATAAGAAGTTTATAGAATTCCTTTCCCTACTAGATAATCAAAAAACTCGAATTTCATAATCTGCTACAACCTAACTATTTGATACATGATATTCACTGTAACTCGCAATTAATTTAATTTTTACAATTTTTACAAAGTTATTTATTAAATATTGTTAAAGTATTTATTTAGTCTTAAAGTGAAGTTAAGAATTGTTATGCTATAAAAGCTTATCTCACATTGAAATGGAAATTATAGGTTGTATTAAATTACAATGACTTGTATTATTGTAGCAATCTTCAGATGTGTAGTTATTTAGTTGGTTTCTCCTCGTTTCCCGTCTGAATGCATTATGGAGAAATACATGGAAATGTCCCGTTAAGTTAGAAACTTGTATGTTGGATTAAGCTAGGATTTTTAGTTAATTTAATGAATATATTCTGTCATTCCTCAGAATGCCGATGAACTTTGGTTTGAACGCTTGTAATAAGAATGTTTATTATTTTGAGTTTCACCTTATCTAAAATCTCATTAATTAATCATTTGATAATAAAAATAATTCATATTTCATTAAATTGACAAATTATTCTCTCATGCTAAAGTACATAAAAATTATTCTTTCAAAAATTCATTCAGCATCACAATATTCACCTTACAAATTGAAAATATTAATTGTAAGATAGGCATTTTAATAAATTTTTAGAAAGAAAGAAATTAAACAGAGTCTTGATTGATATTGAAAATACGAACAGTTAAAATAATTTTATTAAATAATACGAACGAGTTTTGAAAATAAACGTTTTTGTGTTGTTAAATATTTTAAAATTAATTGTTGTAGCAGAGGCACTCGCAAGTTCTACACCAACAGGCTTTGTATGACAATCGTCCACAGAAAAAGCAACAAGCGCCTTCGACTTCCTCGGTGAATCCTCCGCATGGTTCGCAAAAGGCGGATCCATCTTCTTTTCGCACAACCAGGCGATCCCGCTTCTCTGACGTGTCAAAAATATTGAGCGAGGGCGGCGCAACAGCCGGAGCGACCAAGTCATTCGACAGCGTCAAGCCGCCAAAGTCATTCCCGCCGAAATCATCATCAGCTCGCTCAGTCGTCGTTTCAGAGTCAGACTACAATTAAAAGTAACGTCACAGTTTGAATTACAAATCAATTTTATGCAAAATGATCATTAACTTTAATTGTGCACAATTTATGTAATTACAATAAATAACTAAATAATTTACCGCCGAAGATCCGAAGTTTGGAAAAAGGAGAAATAGAAGGAAGATGAAAGAAACAAGGAATTCCTTCTTGAATAACCCCTTTACTCGCATATTTAACCAAGAACTCACTTTTAAGTACAAGTCCTTAAAAATTACAATTTTATTATTATTATTATTTTAAAATCTTATGATTATTCCCCGATTAATTTCAATTAATAATGAATGGTGTTTAAAAGAGTAATTAAATAATTATGAAGGTATAACTGACTTCATACAATTAACAATTATGACTGATGTGTGAAAGCGAGTGTGAAGAGAACGAGCGTCTTCCTTCACTAATTCACTTTCAATTATCTTAATTTCCCATCTCATTGTTGACATAATGCATTGTTACATCATCACGTTCCGGTTCACTTCATTTTTCCCATTTAATGAGAAGTGGGTTAACAGAGCGCTCGCATTCTCACAAACAAACTCAACATCAGATTTAATTAACAACCAAAGTTGTGTTAAAAGTCTTTGTATAAATTCCCATTGTTTTATGCGAAGCGGTTGACTATTTCCTACCAGTTTACGTGTCAGAAAAATTAAGTTTGTAAATAAAATGGACAATTTTTATTCAAAGTAAAAATCAAATTACATTGAAATTACTAAGCTGAATACTTGTAGAAAATTGACAATATTTACGTTAATACATAATTATAACAAGAAATTAGTTTGTAATCAGTGAATTTGATTCTTCAATAAGATTTAAAGTAGACTTAATATTTTTTAAATTTCGAGTATTCGTCATGATGAGAAAATAGTTTTAAGTAAATTAGCAATTGTAATTAAACAGGCTAAGAAAGGACTCACTTGGCACTTTAAAATCTCTTGTCGACTTAAATAGACAACATAAAAAATAGGTTCGATTCTTTAAAGAAGTCGTCATACATAATTAATTTTTTATATTTCTTTAAATTTTCATAACATTTCATTTTTATAAAATCTTTTTAAGACTAAATATTGAAAAATGGAAATTCAAACTAAAGATTTGATCAAAAGGATGCTTTTAAAAAATGTCAGTTAATAAAAAAGATATTTAAAATAAGTTAAAAGATTTCAAGATCGAACAAAAGAAATTGTGAATTGAGGGTTTTTGAACATTAAAAATTATCATTTTCCTCTGCCAAGTCTGTCGTGAGGTCTCGTCCTTTGACTCGAAAACGAGTCAGGATCCTTTCGTGGGGCGAAGTGGCACTGAGCGACAATGGGTAAATGTAGGCCTTCCGTTGCGGAGTCGCTCCGGTCGGAGCGTCGAGCAAATACGTCGAGTCCCAGAATTCATTCACTTTGCCCATTTGCTGTCCAACGAAGTTCCGTCGCTCTTCGGTCCAGTTTGATAAATTATTGCAATGATCCTCCAACTCACCCTTTTCAACTCCAACTTGCTCAACGTCAGCCTCGATGGAGAATTCCAAGTCCTTGCAAATTCCATCAAACCTCACCTTCGTCTCAACTTCAGAAGACTGAAAGAAGGAATTGGAATTAATCCAATAAAAATTTAGTGTAATAGACCTTTGTTCATGAGTAGTTAGATAATTATAAGCACTGATGTTGAGTAGGTAATCTAGTAGCTAAATGAATAGTGGCTAATTTTACCTGGATGTGCTTTTGGAAAGAGGTATTAAAAAATTCACTTCCGGCGCGATAATTTTTTATTTCTTCCTCGACGAATTTCCTCGTTTGTTCATAATTGCTCAATCCCCTGTTCAGCTCCTTCTTCACTTCTGAAGCCATTTGGTCAAATTGAACTCGGCCTCCTTCATTCCCAGAGCTTGCCTATAAAATAAATAAATAATGATTGAAAAAAATAATTAAAAAGGAAATTATATTCGAGTAATGAGATTTAGGTAGAATTACATTTTTGTAAATGACTTCAACATTCTCTTGAGAGACTTTGGTCGTGGAGGTCATTCTCTCCCGAAGAGCCTCCATTTCAATTCGGTCCGTATCAAACAAATCGCGCATCTTCTTATTGTAATTCTATAAGATAAAATAGATCAATTATTTAAGTAAATTACAATTTACTCTTTTAACTAAAGAAGTGCAAGTATTAACAAACTAAAGTATTTTAATTTACCTACTTAACTATAAAGAATTTAGTAAACCATGAATTGAAATTAAAAAAACTCATATTACACATACCCGATCATGGAGAGCATTCGTTGCCAATTTATTGAACATGACGTCCGTGTTCTTGGTCATGGCTGCCTTGTATTCCACGGCGTTCGTCATGAGCTTCTGAGCTTGATTGATCAACTCCTTTGTTACCGTTTGGAAACTCTGTAAAACAAATCCATTTAAAATGAATGAAGTGAGAAGCAACAGTTTTAATAAGAGAATGAAAATTTCCCAAACCTCGACTTGGTCTTTGAGCAGCTTGTCTTGTTCGGCTCTGAATTCCTCAGCGGCAACAAAGGCGCTTTCTTGCTCCTCCGCTCGCTCTTTCAAGAAATTCTTGTACTCGTTGATCTTCTCAAAGTTCTTCATGGCATATTCAATCACGGCGCTTTTCTGCTCTTCGAGCTAAAAGACAAACAACCAATTAAACTAACAATTCTCAACCGCCAAGCCTTTTAAAACCAATTGAGTAAAATGCAAAATAATGAAATATAATGAAATAAAATATACGAAAAGAAACAATTTCTTTCTTCCTGTTAGAATTCATATATTTGATTAGAGGAATAAATATGAGATTTTACCCCGATCTTGGACTCGTTGAAGAGTTGAAGCAATTTTTCATTGACTTTCAAAAGTTTCTCGTTGATTTCCTTCTTTTGCACTTTAAGGAAATCTGTGAGGAATTTGGTCACTTGGCTTTTGTTGTCGTCCACGCGCCTATTGGTTCCTTCAAGAGTTTCGCTCAACGTCAAGCTCAAATTTCCAGACTAAGGAAAAATTTAATCAAATATTGATATTCCTCTTATTATTTTTTAAATTTTAATTTTTCATACTTTCTTTCTATATATTTTACATCTTGTTTAAGTAGTTTTATAGATTGCAAATAATTAAATTGACTCACATGATCTGAAACAGATTTGCAAATGGCGCCGTTCATCACGCTCATTTCAGTAATTAAAGCGTCGATGTCCAGGCTTATTTTTTGATATTGTTCTTCTTTCTTTTGAAGAAACGTGTCTAAAGAATCCAATAATAAATATTATAAACAACAATATCTTGGCTAATTAGCTTCAATAATTACTTCCTATAAAAGAAATAATCATTAAAAACATGAAAGTGAAAATAACTCTCACCGAGCTTCATTCGTTGAGTTCCACAAAATTCCGTATGTTCGAGTCTGAAGTTAGTTAAATTGTTATTCAAAACCGTGTATTGCTCAAGGAGCTCTCGGCGAAGTCGCGTTCCATTTTCCAAATTACAAGCCTCAATGCTTCTACAAATCAAAGATGCTATTTAAATTCCTCATCTTCATTTATAATCAAAAATCATATAAGATAAAAATAAAATGTTCAAACAACGTCACTTTTTCCGTTCAAGTTTAGAATAAAGTTTTTCCAAGTCCACCGTGGCAGCTTTTGACGTATTCAAGAGCAACTTGGCCTCTTGGCTCAACTTCTTTTCCGTGATTTGGTGATGATCCACCAAATGTTCCATTTCGTCTTTGATTTGTGTCATTTCGAGTAATTGCTGTTGTCGCAACTCCAAGTTCGTTTTCAGCTCAGCTATGACGGTGTTGGCCAGCGCGATTTCATCTTCGCGCTCTTCCAAAACTGCTCGAATGGCCGCAATTTCCTCGTCTTTCTTCTCCTTCTCCTCTTGGAGCAATTTGTTCTCGTTGAATTTGTCTAATAGGTCTTGGCCTGTGGATTCCATCCGCGCCACCATGCTGTCGTAATTCTCCTTGTCCATGAAAACCCCGTTTTTCTCCCTTGTGGCGAGGAGGTCGCGTCGGAGACGCTCGATCTCCTCGGTGTAGGCCTTGAGCATGGCTTTCTTCGTCAGCCGCTGATTGATCTCAGGGCGATTCATAATGTTCTTGGCGCGATGGGCATAGTCCAACGTGCTTAGTGTCTCTTCGATGTTGAGGTTGGACGGAGAAACCGTAGCAATGATCGAAGTCTTCGTTCGACCTCCCAAAGAGTCCTGGAGAAGCCGAGTTAACTTGGACTCTCTGGAAATTAAGAAATGGGAAAATTAGAAAATTACATTGATAATCATTTTATATTGTTTTAGTTTTAAATCTTTATTTTACACAATTTTACAGATCATTTGTATTTTAGTTATTCTTATTATTTAAAAATTAGACTAATTTTGTAATAGTATTATAATTTACCTGTATGGAATATGCGGCGTTCGTTCGACGAGTGCAGTGATGACACGACCGAGTGTGAGAAGCGATTGATTGATTGAACCAGCTTCCTTAGCTCGCTTGTCAATTGCCCCAGAACGACCAATGTTCTCAGAACCTGCCAAGTCCACAAGATGCAGTTTACCAATTTTCAACAACTCTTCGCCTTCCAACGTCGTCTCTTTGATGTGAACTGTCACGGTGAAAACCGTATGAGAACGACTAAAAGGAAAATAACAAAAATTGTATTAGAAAAACAACAATAATGGAAGAGCAAGGAGGAATCCAATAATTTTATAATTATGGCAATTTTATAATTTATAATAATTTTACAAACCTTGAATTTGCATTCAGTTGAGTTGCTGCTGTTTTTCGGCGTTCCGACCCTCGCTCCATGATGGCGTACACTTCATTCTTACTATGAACAGTCACTTCTTCCAGACCTTGGATGATCACGGAACCCTTCCGGGTCGTATCTTCAAAAAGTCGAAGATTCGTTCTAAAAATAAATCGAGTTTATTAATGGCATTGAATAGCATTCTTAACCTAATTTCTACTAACGAAGTAAGTTAGTTTGAATAATGCATTAGTTAAATAATAAATTAACTATCCTATCATGGAGCAATTGATTATTGAATGTCTAAACTCACTTCACTTTGGCATCACAAGGAGCGAGAAGGTCAAAAAGTTCTTCGTTGTAAAGTTCAAGGAGGGAAACTCTAACTGTGAACTCTGCATTTTGACTCCTCAGTTGCTCAAAGAGTTGGGCCAAGGCACGCGGAACAACTCCAGCCAAGGGATCCTGTATAAATAATCAATTCAATAATTGAACTGCCCAGCCTTAATAAATTTGACACGAATAATTTAAAATATGAATTTTTGCTCGTGTTTGAATTACCGTTTCCCATGAGTATTTCTTATTGGATTCTGCCTGGGTTCTTTCACCTTCCATCGTAAAGGTCTTTCCGGTCCCGGTCTGGCCATAGGCAAATACAGTGCAGTTGTAGCCGAGAAGAACCTCGTCCAACAATGGAACCACAACATTCTTGTAAACGTCAATCTGAAATATAAAACACAAGTCGTGTAATCATACGAGTTATAAGTGTAATTGCGATTAACTAATTACTTACACTTAATATTTAAGTGTTCAATATTATTAATTTAACCTGTTTTGACTGTGGTCCAAAGACCCGATCGAATGTGTAAGTTTTCGTGACGTTGATTGGGGTTCGATCCTTCACGACGACCTCGCGAAATCCGGGACAATCGAGGATTGAAGTCGAATTCTTCGACCGCTCATAGGTGTTCATAGGCCTAAAAAATTAATGCAATTTCAAATTACAAGTCAAATTAATTATCATTAGAAAAATTTAAACAATTTTAATCTATTCATCAAAGTTTAAGCTTAGCAAGTAGAATTCGGAAAAGATTTAAATCAAATCTCTTCACATGACTAAAAATCTACGTCAAATTAACTAATTAACGTAAGTCATAAATTGTTAAGGATTAAATTAGAATTTAGAATGAAACTCACCGAACTCGAACAAACACTTGTATGTTTTGGTTCTTATCTCCTCTTTTCAAGTCAGGAGTGTAAAGCTGCTGATGTTGCTGATTCTGATTCTGTTGACACTCCATTTCAATTGCGAATTAAATAACGTGGAACTCGACGGGTTAAAAGATCTCTTGAACTCAAAAGGGTCAAAAATTAGTAAATTAAAAGTCAAATGAGACGACGGAAGATCGAAAAAACCGGACGGCCGTTAGCATGGGATTTGATGAAATGAAGGTGGATGAGAAAGGAACTCTTCGGCGCCTTCACATTTTAAATATTTTCCCCGCCAATGAAACTCGCATGCACATAAAGGCACACAGAAGTAAACGTAAATAAAAAAATATAAACGGAACGGAGACAAAACCACAAGCACATATTAGAGCTCATTTACCTAATTATGAAAAGCATAGTTAGAGAAATTGAGATGCCAAAGTTGATTCAAAGAAGAGTTAAAGGCTATTTTCAATTAGTTTAATGGCTATCGACACAAATCTCAAATGATTTATTTTATTTTATATATTTTATTTTGATATAAATGAACTTTATTTATAAATTAAACATTATTTAGAAAAGACTTGAAGAGACTCTATTAGATGAATCATACAATTTTCTTGCAATTTATACTAACTTATTATTAGTAACTTAAATAAAACAAGTAAATTACATAATTCACTTAACCTCAAATGCGTTTATTCAGATTGTGGCTTTAGGGAGAGAGTTGTTTAGCAAAGATTGAACATAGCTTATAAAGTACAAGAGAAAAAGTGATAATAGCGAGGATTTAGTATATGTTTTTCACAATCATCTGCGATTTCATAATTAAACTACATCTATACTAAAAGTAGTTTTTATAATAAAAAAATTGTTTTTTATTAGACAGGAACCATATGTTTCTGTATCTCTTGAATCATGATCATCCCTAACTTCTCCGTGGTTCAAGTCAAGCACTAGACTTTTGGGGGTTTTTTGAGCTTTTCGTCTTGCTACTTTCTTGGGATTTCCAACTCTTGGTGAGTGTCTCCCTCGGTCTGAGTCTCCCAAGTGGGTCTATTTTTAAGGCTTTAATTGCCGCTCGGTTGATCGTACTCTTCCGATTGGATTGTCTTTCTCCGCCGAAGAAAGTGGCCGAGCAGGAATGGCACTTCCAGGTCATTTTGCTCTGCTCCTCCTTTGGGTGAGTTTTCCCTTGCTGGACGTGACGACGAAAGTTGTAGAAGTTGCTCAAGGAGATCCCGCATGGGCAAAAGTAGCGACTCGTGTCTCCTTCTTCGTCTTGGAGTTGAATAATTGGGAAATGCCGACGTTTCATGTGCTCGTCGTAGGACTCTTTGAGCGTGTAGCTCTCATGGCACATTTCGCACGTGGCGAAGCGTCTGAGCTTCTTCTTCCCTCCTGGCAATTCATTCACGCAGACCCGACAGAGATGCTCAGGTTTCGACCGGGTTAAATACTCATCTTGGGGATTCAAGGACACAAAGTGACAATTATGGATGAAGGAATTCGGCCGTGGCTTATATTTCTTCAACACTCGATCCAACGAGAATCTTAATTAGAAAAAATATGAGGATAGATAGTTTAAATTGGATTATTAGAAACAATTTGGGATTAAAGTGTTAGTAATCCTGGATCTAAGTCTGTGATGTGAGGATGACATTTTAAAAATATAATCTCCTTTGGATTATTCACAAGATCTTCTCTCTCGACTCTCGCTTACCGAAATTTAGGAATGAGGCCGAGTTGTGCTAAAAATTCCAATTTTGACATGTTAACGAGACTCTCGGCCGTTTCCTCCTTTCCGACCTTTTCATCTCCTTTGCTAATTGCCTCTTCCTCTTCACTGCCTGACGTGACCTCTTCCCTTTCACTGCCTGGCGTTAGCTCGTCCTCTTCGCTGTCTGAATTGACCTCTTCCACTTCTAACATTATGAATTAGCTCAGCTAGAAAGGAGAAATGACCGGAGTGGATGTGATGATGTAAAGGAGATGTGGAGGAAAGAATTAAGGGAAAGAGGAGACTTTTCTATTTCCTAATATTGTGAGCTAACGTTTCCCAGTATTTATTTGCAAATCATATTTATAGTTGCAGCTTGGACTAATTTGCCAAATAATTTCAAGAATTTGCTACTCTAATCTAACTAAAATTAATCGGCTAATGGATAATCATATTACCTAATTATTAATTAGGCTAGATTAAAGTTTAATAATCGCTAACTTTCACTGACATTGGTCTACATTCAACTCACCAACTAAACATGAAATAATGCAATTTTCAATTTCTTCTCAATGATTCCCAAAATGACTCGCAAATGATACAAAAAGCATATTTTAATATTTTTCATTCAAAACAATCTTAATTTTAAGTTGTACGAATTATCACATTTAACCATTTCATTGTAAGTTTTAAACAACTTTTTATTACTTCAGATTGAATGTATAAAACGTATTGAATATACCAATTTCCATGTTCAATTATGCTGTTATGTAATTTATGAAAAGATTACTGTTTAACAACAAAAAGGTTAAAATTTCATAAACTATAAGTTATAGTCTATAACATTAGATTTAAGATTTAGCTTATAACTAATTACAATTACACAGTGTAATTTACACTCCACGTTATATCTTTCCACTTTTTTTCCTCAAATCTCTCACAATATTTTTGAGTTGTGGTGTGAGGGTTTCGAGGATTTCCGTTGCCTCCTCGATCTCCTCCTCCTTCTTCTTGCTCTTGATCAAAGTTTGGACGGCCACTTGGAAAGTCCTGAGCTTCTCAAAAGTCTCCTTCTCAACTTTGCCCTCCAAGAAGGAGATGATTTGCGGAACGAATTTCCCGCTGGCTTGCAACAAGGAATTCGTGACCGTCGAGAAGAGCAAAAGAACCACAAGATGAAGGAACAGAGCAAAATCCTTGGCCTCGCCCACACTCTCCATCTCGTTCACATGAGTCTCGCCCATCTCAAGCAAAACTTCACTGGGAGATAATTTTCTTTTTCCGCCGGGCAAAACTCCCTCAAGAATTTCCTTAAAACTTCCCAAATTCCCCGACTTTCCAAGCAAGACCAAATTATCTTTCAAATTCCCTGGTGGCAAATCTGCAACTTGGGCCTTTTCCTCCAACCCGCTCTCCATTAGGGCAAAGGCCACTGCCTCGTTGGTCAAATCCTGGGCGAAGGTCCTCAAGAGGAATTTCTCCAATTGGATTTTCGTGTCCCCGTCAAAGTACCCCAGCCCGGTTTCATAGAGGGAGAGCAGAATGTTCAGTTTATCCAACTTGGCCTTCACTTGGTCCAAACTCTTGCGCCCACACTTGTCCGACATGAAGAGCGTGTATGCGTCCTTGACCACATGTTGGTAGTCGTCTTGAAGGGCGGAGGTGAGGTGGAGGGCGAGAGAATCCAACAGCTCGGCAGAAGCCTCGAGTTCTTTCACGGACTCCAAGGTCTCCAATTTCCTCAGGATTTCTTTTTGAGAGAGGAATTGGATCTGCGAGGCTTTTTTCGCTTTCACGACTTCTTTCTCTATGGACTTTTTCTCTTCTTCTGAGTCAGACCAATTTTCATCCTTTTTGGTCATGTATTTCTATTCAAAGACATTAAGTGTAATTAACTTTGGTTAATATTTTAATAGTTATTTAATTGTCACAATTTTTATTTGTTAATTTTGTTAAATTTAAAAACCTTTTTAGTTGACTTTGTCTTTGTTTCTCTGCCTTGAGTTCCTCCACCGCCTTTTCCTCCAGTTGCTTTCTTGCGCCTATCATCTTTCTAAAATATTAACATACAAGTTAGTTATAAGAATTAGTCATTTTAGATTTTAAAATTGTAACTAAAAAATTGTAGCGTTTTTAGACTGTTAATTAAAATTTTTTGGTTATTTGAAAGATTTTGTACCTTTGAGCTCCTTGCATCTCCTTCAGCATTGAGCTCAGCCATTTTCAATTTCTTCTCGGCCGCTCGAACATCATTGAGAAGTTGGACATACCGGCCTGAATTGATGTCCTAGAAGATCAAAATGTAGGAAATTAAGTTTCGTCTCTCAGTTTCATCAAAATTTCAAACTGTGAGATGAAATACCTTTTCGGCTTTTTCTTCCATGAATGGCTTGAATTCCGTTCTCAAATCCCTGACCAATTTAGAGCTCACAACCACTGTGTCAAACACAATTACATCTGTCATGTTCAAAGCGGCCGTGAGTGAATTGAGAAGCATCCTGGCATCTTCGTCCGTGATGGTCATTGGGAGAATTGAGAGAACGTCAATCCAACCTGGGCTCACCAAACTTTCTTCAATCGAACTCTTTCACCTATTATAAAAATTTCATTCAAACAGTCATTTTCAATTTTATATCGTTTTTATATTCATATTATTCATTGAAATGCAGAATTCCATTGAAATGAAATGCAAAGTTGCATTTATTGTAAATGTTTTTAATGATTTTACCTGAATAAACAGAGTTTGTCCTAAAACACAGGTTTTGAGAAAGACAAGCTCTTGGTTTGAAAATCTCTTTGAGATGAATGTTCTGGGATCGGCAATTCCCAATCTCGCAGCCGCGTCGATGTCAATGTAGCCATTCCCGCTCATGAACACATCAATCCAATTATTTTGTGCCCTTGAATACGCTGCTGGGATGAAATAAGATGAACGATTCCCAGCTCCTCCTGAGATGATCCCTTCAATTCGCTTGGACCCAATCAGCTTCTCAATTATCGCTATAAACAATTGAAACGATAAGGATTATTAATTATTTTATCAAATCGGCCATAGTCTCGGTGATAGTCTCGTGACTGTGACTGTTTGGTCAGTAAAATTGAGTCATATTGAACTAAACTTAATAAAATCTAATTATGGAATTACAAAAAAGAAGTCGTTCAGGAACTTTGGAATCGAATTTGGTCAAAATGTGGTTCATAGGAGTGGGCTTCGTAATGGCAGATAAAATCCCCCGAAGTCTCCCGGTATTCCTCCGAACAAAGGCTTCGGTGTAAATGATCGAGTTCTCTCCCTCGTCTTGCTTTCCATGGACGGTCTTCCCAATCCGCTTCTCGACTTGCTCCTGGAGAAAATCTCCAGGCAAGTCAATGATCTTGGATTGCTCGGACAAACTCACGACGCCTTCTTGCTCGAGCTTCTCATTCAACTCTTCACACAAAGTGTTCAAGTACTCGCTCGTCACGAGTTGACCCAGGATGTTAAAAAGGTTCTTGTCGGATTTGACCAATTCATGAACTTTTTCTTCGATGATCGAATGGTTTAAGTTTAAAACCTGGGACAAATTCACAAGGCTCATCCTACCTATATGATTAAACATTAAAGGGTCATTAACCTTAATTGGCATTACTATTATTGTTTATAGAAAAGATAAATAGAAATTAAAGGACCAAACCTCCATTAACGTAAAGTTCGTCTTGGATTTCTTTTGACAATTGTGCAGGCGTGATATATTCTTTCCCATCATTCGTGAAATAAACGTCGAGTAACTTGAGCTCAATCAATTTGTTAATGATTTCGATACAGTTCCGTTCAGTCAATCTAAAATTATAATAAAAGTGACATCAATCATAAGAAAACAAAATCTATAAAACATTTATATTTAAAGTTTAATTAAAAAAAAGTTAATAAAATGTATTCGACCTCTGTGAGGCCGAAGTGAGTTGAGCACGTTGAAAATCAGCAGCGAGCCGCTTCACTTCTTCCCAATCCGAAGATGACATCCTTTACGTCTATTTGATTCAGATATAATACAATGATAAAATAGTTAAAAATTCCAAGTTTTACTTAAATATCATTTAACTTTCATTCAATCTGCTAAAACAGATTGTTCAGAAATGATTAAAGTTGAACAAGAAATAGCGAGTTATAGAGTATGGCGATATACTAATGTAGCAATATCAACTTGTTATGGGTATATTGAGACAATTGGTGATCATCTCTAAAACGT
This sequence comes from Neelides sp. FZ-2019, assembly GCA_009869795.1. NCBI lineage: Eukaryota > Metazoa > Arthropoda > Collembola > Neelipleona > Neelidae > Neelides > Neelides sp. FZ-2019. Next base: position 73,764 of record VJMY01000244.1, read on the forward strand.
GCACAACGTGATTCATTGAAATTAAAATGTTGTGATTCATTTTACTTTCTAATTTCAAATCTTTAACAAATAACACATTTATAGTTATACTAAATTAACTAATTCTGATATCCTTAATCCGTACAATAACTTTATATTTATCAAGCTAATATAATTGGTGTAACATTAATTGATACACCAAGAGCAATCAAAGGATATAAAGATCCTATTTCTACGCATTACTTTCATTCGAATATTTTAAACTTTTGTTGTATTCAAATTAGCTATGCAGAGTGTAAGATAATTTATAATTTAACAACATTTAAGTCATTTAACCCAACAAGTAACCCAATATTAAAATATAACTAACCCACAAGTATTTTAACTATTATTTACAAAAAAATGTGAATTATAAAATTCTATTTGCCAAACTGACTCGTTTACTCTTACAATTAGTTCTTGCATTTTGGGAATTGCACTTGGTCGCTAATTGAGTCGATCGTTGTGGAAGATGAGTCCTCTTAGCTGGAACGATTTTAAGAGTTCCTCGTCCGAGGAGGACAAGTGGGATTTTCTGGGCCACAACGACTACGACACGGACATGAGTGGGAAATTGATCCAGATCATTTCCGGCGTCGTTATCGCCCTCGTCCTACTCGCCATTGTTGCTTTCATCCTTTGTCTATGCTGTCCCATTTGTCTTCTTGCCAAGTTCAGAAGCCGCCGAAGAGGTTTCGTCTATCAAAGTATTCTTTACCACACTCACCTCAAATCTTTATTACAAACACCAACAATTTCTCCGCACAATTTTATAAATATAAAATTTTAAAAATTCTTTTAAATTAACTAATTGACAATTAAATGATTTCAGCTGGAGCTCCGGCATCTACTGTCACTGTGAACGTGAATCGTAGCAATGTGAACGCCAATCGTAGCAATCCCAATCCACCGGCCATTGCCATAAGGAATCATGATCTAAATCGACCTTACCCGGTTCAAGAATCGGTAAAATTACTCATTTTAGATACAAAAACTCATTAAACTAAAGCCATGACTAATTATTTTTTAATAAACTAGTAATACTTTTATCATAATTCAAGATGTTTAATTAAAATCATTATTTTCAGGTAACTGTTGTTCCATTAGTGAATCCTTATTCTCCACCACAGTCTTATCCGCATGTTCCTCAACCTTTACCTAATGGTAAATTCTGGTTTAATTCAATTATGTATATATTGCATATTGGATAAAATATGAAATTGATTTTTAATCCTAATTGGCAAATTACTTTTATTTCAGAACTCCCACCGCCATATCCCGGTTTGCCTCAGCAATCTCAAATGCCTCCGCAAAACCAAGAACGCGACCCGCCGTTCAACCCCTACTTCAATGATCAACCAAAGTTCTGATCTGTCTCAAATCTTCTCATCACTCTATTTATTATTTAAAGAACTTCGCATATATGTATTTTATAAGTTACATAAATTAGACTAGCTTTTAAAACTCATTATTCATAGAATATTCAGATGAATCTTTTCACAATATATGAAATATATAATAATATGAAATGTGTGATTGAATTCAATGAAATATAATAAATCAAGAGCCATTGCTATTAAACGACGATCATAAGAATAAGTATAAACTGACAAAGGTCAAAAGTTCATTAATTATTTTCATATGTTAATTAATAATACTTGTGCATTTAAAATACCAGAATTCTGAATATAAATATTTATTTCAATATAAATACTATTTATCGTATCACGCAATTTATTACAGAATCAAGTAATCAACCAAACATCTTCTGATTATCATATACAGGTAGGGATTAGATAAACAGGTACTTTGAACTTGAACGTTTCATATTCAATTTGATTTATTTGATAGAAGACAAAGAGAAAGATCAAGGAAGGTTAGGAGTCAAGAACTTTAAAGTCTTATCTTATTGTTAATTAAGCTATTATCATCAATTATAAAAACGAGCCAATTGAAAAAATAAAGAAGTAACGAGAAAAAAAAAATAAATAAATGAATAGGAATTTAGAAAATCTTACAACAGTAGTATTAATTCAATATCTTAAACTTAATAATTATTAAACATCTACTTAACTTTACTTAACTAGACTTGTTTAATAAATAAGGATTCTGGTATATAAACATGACATGACATTAGTTTCATTTAGTCGTCCCAAACCATGTTTTCCAAGTCGACTTCAAAGTCATTCTGTTCCGTAGTTTCCTCATTGACTTGGACCACCGGCTCAGGTTTGGGTTCTTCCTTCGGCTCCGTCGCTGGCCAAATGTTCCTCACCTCAGGACTCATCAGGACCTCCTCTATGACCTCCTCCTGGGTCACCTTGATCGTCTCGACCTTCTCAGGTTGCGGAAGCGGCAGGAGCGACGAAAGCGCAATGTTCTTCATCATTGGTTTCCCCAAGGGAAAAAGCTCTATGGGTTCTTCACTCGCCCTGACCTCACTCACGTTGTCAATTACTTTTGGTGACATGACGAGTGGAGTCACTTGAGTCACCACGCTGTCGTCATTCGAATTCTTCTTCTTGCTTCTGCTCCGCTTCTTCGTTCCCTGCAAATCCACTGGCATCTGCACGCAACTTTGAGCCAACGTGGGGAATTCTGGCTCAGTTGGCGATGGGAGTTCAAAGCCGGACCAGGGAGTCATGGCCGTCATGGGATGTTTGAATTGCTCTAGAATTGAGTTCAAGTTGGAACTTCCAGAAGCAGACGCAGAACTGATCTTCCTTGTTTCCTCCTCCTTCTGGGCACTCTCAACCCTTTGATTCCCTTTCAAGCAAATGGTTTTGAGAATTTTCTCAAAGGAGTCTCCGTGGCCGCCTTGGGCAAAACCCGGCGGCGGAAAGGAAATCGGAGTCATTTCCCTTGGAGTCACCGTCGTGGAGATCGGATGACTAAACTTCCCATCTCCATTACCCATGTGCATAGCATTGTAATTGGGAATATTCATCGGTTTGAGCCCATGGACCGCCTCTTCACGATTCCTTCGATCGCACTCTTTCTCAAGTCTTGTAAGTCGCATTTCCAAAAATTGAATTTTGGTCTCAAGGAATTTTTCTCGCTCAGTCGGTGAGTTTGGCCTGAACAACGTCTGTTGGCCATTGAGTCCATTTAGTCCCATAGAAGAGGAGTCAAATCCAAATGGCTCCTGGAATCCATTGACACTATTTACTCCGTAGAGCTGCTGTTGAGTCCCATTGTAGCCCAACATCACTGGGTCTGGCATGAACGAGGCTTTTCGCGAAAAGTCCAGTTGTCCTTGATTCTGAAGTCTCTGTTGAAGTTGGGCTTGGATGAATTGGTTTTGCTGTTGAACGTATTGTTGCTGCTGGTACTGAAGGACTTGTTGCTGATGCTGGACTTGTGCTTGGAGTTGTTGCTGGTACAAAAGCTGCATTCCATCTCCGCCGTTAGTTGCCTGGTTTTGAGTTGCCAAGCCTTGGAAGGGCTGGTGAAGGTTGTCGCTCGAAACCCCATATCGAAGTGAAGAGCTCAAAGACGCTTTGGGATTCGCATTGACCTCCATGAGACCTGTTAGTTTTGGTTTTGGGACCAAGTTGTTGGTAGCTGGAAGAGCGGAAGTTGAAGGTTTGTTTGCTTCGGCCTTTTGGTTCCCAGCTTTGACTTGAGATGCGTAGGAGGTGCCTGGGATGGTCGTGGACAATGAGGACAAACATGGAAAGTCAATGTCCACGTTCTTGGGAAATTGAGTGGCCAACGGGACTTTGTTGAAGACAGAAGCTGGGAAAGGAACTGCTGAACCTCTTTGGTCCGCGATGAACTTGGTGAAGAGTTTTTCAAAGTAGTCCTTGAGCTCGGAGAACTCGGGACGTTGCTTGGGTTGAACCATGAACGTACTCGCCATCGCTTCGATGAGTTCCTTTGGAGAGTTCGGGGGTTGGAATTCTTTGAGCGGATTTCCTCCTTGGAATAATTTGTTTACCACCGTCTGGAAAAAATATTAGGCTTTCAGAGAAAAAGTGTCCTATTGTGCTTATGGAAGCGGATAAAAAAGCTCATTTTTTAATATTAAACTATTACATATAAAAAACAATTAATTTTAAAAGATTTCGCATTTGCCCTTTGTGCATTTATTGTTAGTTCATTAGGTTCCAACCAAGGATTTCAATTCGGTGGATCCAATTATACCAGAATTGAAGAGGTTGAGAAAGAAGTCAATTGATAACACTTGTCTCAACTTCTTGGTATGAATTGAAGCGTTGACCTCTGAAAAAATAAGATGAATTGTGCGAGAGATTTACGTTGATCGGAAGAGGTCCATATGGGACTTGAGCCTTGGACAAAGTTTCCCATAAGAGAACTCCGAAAGACCATATGTCAGAGGATCGACTCCATTGAGGAGATTGACGAGTTCGATTCGGCATACACTCGGGTGGAAGCCATCTGACTCTAATTGGAGGAACATCAGGATATTTCTCCTATTCAATTTCAAACTATTAAAATTATAGTCTTATCAAATTGAATTGAATTACAAATTAAGAAAATGACAGTAGAAAAGGATTATATAATATATAAAATACAATTTTGACGAAGTCTTCTCCAGCAACTGGGTCAATAAACTGATTGAGTAAATGATCCGAAATCTTCACAATAGCTCCGGCATCCACAAAAATACTTTTTGCACAAAGGTTCTTGTGTAGCTGATTTCTTCTGTGCAAATACTCCATGCCATTGCAAACATCAAAAGCCATTTTAGCTACGAATCGCTAAAAACGAGCAAATTGGAGTTTAACATATTAACCCATTTTTATCATCATAATTTTCATTTCCTGTCCTTTGTTCATTATCTCAAAGAGACTTTAGACGGACCTTATCAACAGCATTCTCCTTTACGAAATTGTACAGACTTCCATTTTCCATGAACTGGAAGACGAGGAAATGGTTGTCAAAGGCCGTATCTGCTCAATAATGTTGCAATATTAAAAAGATGTAATTTCTTAGATTGTTATAAAACTACAAGAGAAACTAATTTATAAGAATTGAGAATTTTGTAATTTTTATGTTTGGACTTTCAATGGGGTTTCAACTCACTCAAATTTTCTTTAAAGACGCCGAGAAGCCAAACGAAGTTTGGATGATTGCAAGAGATCATGAAATCGAAAGCAGCCTTCATATCGCTAGGCATTTTTTTAGCCATCGGAATGGACCGAATGACGACATCCTCTCGAAAGCCCCTTTTCTTAGTACCTGAAATTAAATACAAGAATTTGAATTAAAAATCTCTTTAAATGTGATTGAGAACAAAGCAAAAGAAAAATTAGTTATGTCTAAAATTGTCATTTAAAATTATCAATTATATTGAGAACATGTCCACCTTTAATCACGCGACCGAAACCTCCGGTTCTCAAAATCACCACATTGATGAAATCTTCAATGCTCTCAAACTTTTGCTCGACTTTATTTAATGACATCATTGTGAGTAATCTACTGCCTTAGTCGGAGATAACAGGACCAGTTGACGGCAAATTAGTAACTCACTGATGATGATGGTGGTGTTGTCAATTATTGAAAACTTAATTAGGGAAAGTGGATTATTTAGAAGATTTGATAATTGAATGACGGATAGACGGACGAGCGACCGACCGACTGAACGAATGCAACATGCGAAGAAAACGAGAAAGAACTAAGAAGTTCGAGAAATTCAACTCCCGGCTTTTCATTCGCAGAATGTACCCAAATTCTCATATTCTCAAAACTCCCTTGTTTTTAATTAACTATGCCATTAGCCTTTTATTATTTAGCCCCTTATGCAATGGTATGCTCATCAGCAGAACAAGAATTATAATGAAAACCGAGAATTTATGTAAAACATTAGCAGAGTAATGATTTAAAATGAGATTTAAACCTTGAAATGAATCATTTCCTTGAAAGTAGTATATTTATTCTAAATTAATTCTATTAGGTTGATGCTTTGTTGATGGTCGAATAAGAATTCTGAATGGTTGGTTTAATAAAGAAAATGTTTATTAAATTGCTAGGGAGTTGTGAGTTCAAGCTGGGATGTTGGTGATGGCCAACTCCACTTCATCCTTGGAGAACATGTGGAAGGGTTGGGTTGGAGTCACGACGGCCACTTCCACATTCGTGGAGTTCAACTTCTCTTCCATCACCTGCTTCAGGATTGTTAGAGCCACTTTCACTGCGTCCTTCAAGCTCATAGACTGTGAGAACAAAATAAAATGCTCATTTTAGACGAAGAATTAGACAATTATTCATAATTATAATTAATGTATTAAAAGATTAATTTAAACAATTGTATTATTGATGAGATTGACATGTGAGTATCATGAGAAAATGTACACGAGTTTAAATGATTGTTTGCTTTTGTTTAGAAAAAGTTTGTAATAAAGCTGATTGAAAGTTGAAATTCAAACCTTGGTATACTCCTCTTGGAGTGTTTGCTGTGCTCCTTCAGATCCCGAGCCAATCGCTTTAGCTTCGTACTCAACATAAGTCCCTGATGGATCCATGTGGAACAAATGCGGCCCAGTTTCGTCAACACCAGCAAAGAGCAAAGCAACTCCAAATGGACGGCTCTAGTAGTTTTAAATTATATTTAATCTTAAAATACACTAAATTCTTTAAAATATTTTAATAAATGTAGTTTAAAAAATCTTTAAAGTAGTTAGCTTGAACTTTTCTCTATTTGGGTTTAAGTCTTTTAAGTAGAAAGTCAAACCATTGCATGATCATCAGAATCTTCGGAGTCGCCGAATTTGATGGCGAGGTTTGAGACAGCTTGAGCCACCGACTCGACGCTCATCTTCTCATTGTAAGTAAACCAGTGGTTTTGACTTTCGAGTCTCGCACGGTCAATCAAGGTCTTGCTGTCCGCCGTGAGACCTGAGGACGCGAGTCCAATGTGCCGGTCCACTTCAGCAATCTTCTCGATCGTGGAGGCTTCCATGAGCGGAGATGTGATTCGCTTCTCAACCACCAAAACGGCCCCTTCGCTCGTGCAAATCCCAATCACAGTTGAGCCGAGCTTAATGGCTTCAATCGCATACTCAACCTTGACAAGTCATGAGCACAATTCATTATATTTTACCAGTTGTATAAAATGCAATGTAATAAGGTCTAAAGAATTCCTCCACTTTGACTAAATGAATTGTACCTGGAAGAGTCTACCCTCAGGAGAGAAAGTGTTCACGCCACGATCGTACTCGGAACGAGAGAGAAACATTGTAGAATGGAGTTAAATCAGCCGGTGACGAGGACGAAGAGATTTGAACTCAAACTTACAAGAGAATTTGTATAAGAGAATGAGTTTGACTTTTCTCAATTCAAAACTACTGCGAACAATTCCGGGAAGTTTGAAAAATACACGTGAAAGATATCAGCACTTTTGAACAATAATCACATTGATCGGCGGGTTTCCAGTAGGCCAAATTAACTCTATACTTAATTGACCAGTTAAATTAGTCGAATATGAATTTGGATACCCAACAAGGTCCAAGTCACAAAGTCAAAAGCGCCGTGGCACAAATCATTCGGAATTTGACCAAGGAAGTCCTTTGTGAACAGAAGAGGTAAGATGATATTTCCTCCAATATAAGCTCATTTAAATTACAATGATTATACCGCTATGTTGTACTCGATCAAATATCTAGTGAATATTAAATTGGCATTTTTTACTAAGGAATGAAATCGACTTGGCGTACTTCCTTGATGTTCACAATCTCATAGAGAAGTGCGACGAGGAAATTTTAAACGAGGTTTTAAGGTTCTTACGAAACTCCTGTGCTGGATGTCCAAGGAATCAAAATGCAATTCGATTGACTCCTTCGCCTCGACATTTTATCAAATACCTCTATGAGCCGTATGCAAACATTTCCACATTACAACTCGTTCTCCAATTCTTCGGGAACTTCATTCAAGGAAATGAGGAAAATTCCACGAACCTTTTAGACTTCATTAAGCACGATTTGTCACTTCTGTAAGATTGTAATTAATTGAGTTAAACTGAATTGTAGAAATTGTAATTTATAAATATAAAAAATATCAATCCAAATTTTCATAAAGGGAGACGTTGATAGCTTCTTCGGATAATTTGATTTCAAAATATGCATCATTTGTTACTCTCAACATTTTAAGAATCTTTCCTGCCAAAATGAAAAGTTTTTCTTCTGGAATCCAAACAGTTTGTGAGAATATGGACAATGAATTTTGGTGAGTTCAACGAATAATCCCGTTTTACTCCCGAGAGCTGTTTAACTAATAAATATTAAAACTAAATACATAATTCTTTAAAATTGTTTAATACAAATTTGAAACTTTAATTTTGCAGTTTAATTATCATTGAAGAACTTGCTGGCTCGAATGACTTTCAACTCATTTACGAAAATCTTAATCGAACCACGAAAATGAAAGTTTTGGAAATTCTCGACGCAGCTCAACTTCAAAAGTTCAATCCAAAGGTGTATTACATTTTTCATGTTTCATTATGAATTAATGTCTATGAATGAATATGAATATTTTATTTTTATATTGGATATATATTATATCCTAAACTTTATACTTTCTTTAGGTTCATCATATCATAACAAAAATCTTATTCTTATAGACAATCGAGTTTTTAGTTCAAACTTATCAAGAGAACGCTGATTCAATCCTCATGCTCAAACCCATTGAAGTAGAGGAATTCAAATTGAACGAAACTGTCCGAATTCTCAAACTCCTCATGCATTTCATTGCGAACAATCCAAACTCTGAGCTTCAATCAAATACTCCAATGTTGATTTCTACATTGTGTAATGATTTTTCCGTTGCTCTCAATTGTTCTTAATGCTTAATTGTAAGGTAATAAATTACAATTATAACAATATCTAATTAATGGTTTTTATATTTATTATTTTAGACCTATTAAAGTTTTTCCATGAAGGAAGTTTAATGGAGAATTCCCCCTTTAAAATAAAAGAAAAATTGTCTGACTTTGAAGCTATTTTGAATAATTCCGATGAAAGTGAGCATTTTTTGGGAATTGAAATTAAGTCCATTTTAATTCGATTCATTGGCAATCTCGTTTATCAAAAGAAAAATCAGCAAGATTTGGTAAAAATCAAAATAATAATTGCATTAATTTCCTCTCCATCACTAAATTATGTGTTTAAATGAAAAATCTTGTTGTAAATTATTGATTACGTTGATCAATTTCAGTTTCGAAGGTCCGATGGAATTCCACTTTTGTTCTCATCTTGCCGACTTGACGCGAACAATCCCACAATTATTCAAAACGCCGTTTTTACTATTCGAAATCTCATGGAGGGGAACGATGAAAATCAAAAGTTCGTAAAGGAAATTATGAAGAAACCCATCGACCAAGACGAGAGCGGCTACATGGACAAAATAAACAAGGTTCTTTTTGAACAGTAAAAGCATTGTGTACCCTTTGTAATTTAATGATCTGTGGTTTCACAAATTCTTATATTAAAAATTAATTACTAAAATCATAAAACTCTTTAAACAAAATTTATTAATGGAAAATTAACTTAATTAATTCTTGTTTTCAATGAAGCTTTTAAGGGCTTTTCACTTTTTCATTATTTTTGTAGTATCAATTACATTATCATATTATTCCACTTGGTAATAAATAACTAAAAAAAAATAACTAAAAACGTATTTTCAATTCACTAATAGTCAATTCCGACACATTTCATCTTTTGACTCGAGAAAAGTTCAAAATGAATTCATTTGTTCTCTTTCTCCTCCCGCTCTTCGTCCCACTTGATGCCTACGACCGAATGGAAAACATCCCGAGTTCATTTTGACTCAAACGAAACTCGGCGACCTGACCCTTTTTCACAACCGAGCGAAGCTGGACAAGAAACCCGAGGGTTCTTGTCACGAGTTTACACCCAGCTGTTCTCTCATTCACTTCCACTCTGCCTCTCCGAGCAAGAAGGAACGAAGAACTACGGGATCGACAAGAAGAAGCCTATTCAAGTATTGGACTCCGAAGAACACGACCTGTCCATCTTCATCGCTGGAGACGTCGCGGACGTGAAGATATCCATTGACTGGGGAAATCAAAGACACGAATTTCTATGGCTCACCAGGGAACGTTTTCGTATGAAAGTCGCGGAACAACCATTAGACTATATGAGGATTTAAAACATGACATAACATCACCAAATCAGGATTTTGACCACTGGGCTGGTTCGCTCTTCAATTGAGTTTGGCCCCGTGACGATCGATATTCAAAAGGCCGAGGAGGACGAGGGGATCGAGGCGGCTTTTGCTTTGTTGACCGTGGACTATTGGGGGGATTTTCTTTTAGAGTTTAATAATTTGGCCAATTTGCCGCTCAACCACTTTCACTTCTCGAAGGATTCGATCAAGAGGGAAAACATGAATTGTTTGACGACTGCGGGATTGTTTCAAGGTCCAGGAGAAGCACAAAGATGATGGCTACTGCGGGAATAGAATCGTGGAGGGAAGCGAGGAGTGCGACTGCGGCCCGTCGCCCAAATGTGCCGAGTTGAATTACCGTTGTGGCCCAATGAATGGACCGCGGAATCTCAATGAACAAGATCAACAACTATGCTTGGACTTAATTAAATGCCGCGATACTTTCCTTTCAACTTCAGGTGAGGAATTAAAGACGATTTTATCAAAATTCCAATTTACATGCCAATTCAATATTCTACTCATAAGATTTGTATTTACTAAGTTTATTGTAAATTAATTAAAATAGATTAAGTAGGTTGAGATTCCTGGGATTATGTATTTAATGAATATTATTTAATAGATAATGATTGGTTTTCAAGCTTGGAGCTATTCGGTGATTTTGAATGCAATTCCGGAGTTTTTGTCTAAATGGATTTCTCCAGATGACGGGGGTCACCCGAGAACATCCCAAGGCTCGTTGCTCTTCTTGTCCCACTTTCTTCCGCTTTCACTTTCTTTTTTCCCTTACTTCATTTTCTCCATTCTCGCAATGTAAAGTTTGGGAAAATTCCGAGTTAAATGTTTATAAATTATGTTCAATAATTATTCATAATGGAGTATAATCAGTAAATTGGATTTTGTAATTCACTTATCAATAAAAAATCATAAAAAATTACTATTCTCTTAATTCTCTTTTTATTATTTTCCTTTTCCGTTTTAATCTTAATATTAAAAACAAAAAAAATTAATATAAACATTATAAACTTTTATACAAGTTTAAAAAAATAATTGAGATTTGAGCTCGGTAAATTAAGTCATCTCACCATCCTTCTCCAATCCGAATACCGTGACTTCCATGCCAGACGCAGCAGCAATTTGGAATTTGGTCGGATGAGCTGCCAGCGACACGACAGCATGCGTCGTTCCAGGATCCAACTCTTCCACCACTTTCTCGCTCACCAAATCCCAAATGAAAATTCGCCCAATGGGACTTCCAGCAATCACGGCCTCGTCCGCGTAGTCAAACGCCACTTCAATTCGATAATCTCGGAATTTCTCTGGGCAATGACCTTTGTATGAAGCGAGGAGCGTGCCTTGGTCAGCGTCCAAAAGCTTCACGGTCCCGTCGGCCACTCCGATCAAATGACTTGCCTTGTCGCGACTCACTGCCACAGAGCTCACAGGGTCACCCAGGGCGTCCACGGACATCGTCCCTTGTCGGAGGTCATAGGCATAGGTGAAGCCGTCGGAGGATCCGACGAGGATTTTGACATCCGTGATGGCCATCGAGGTCACGGAGTCCTTCATCTCGTCGAGCGTTTGGATGGGTTTTTCTCCGCGGGATTTCAAGTCCCAGAGCTTCACGCTGTTGTCTTGCGACCCGGAGATTCCGATTGAGGACTCTTCGTTGAAAATGACTGACGTGATGGCCGAGACGTGACCGCGAAACCGACGAACCATCCGCCCTGTTGATACGTCCCATAAACTCACGTTCTTGTCGGTGGAGCCGGAGAGGATCTGGGCATTGTCACAGGATCCTCGAGCGTCCAAGACGGGACCTGAGTGACCCTGGAAATTGGCAATTTGAAGGGATTTTGCAACGTTCCATAACTTGAATGTCCGGTCAGCCCCGCAAGTAAATAAATATTCGCCATCCACTGAAACAAAAAGACAATAAATAGGGAATTAGCTTTATTTAATTTAAAAGTTTAGTTTTTTATTTTGAGAATTTATTACGTGAATTTAATGATATTTCAGATGATATTCCGGGATTTCAGTTGATTGGTTTGGTTCAGTATGTCATAAAAATGTATGTATAATCATTTTAAATCTTACCATTATATCTAACGGCTCGTAATGCTCCTTGATTACATTTTAATAATTTGAGCAATTTATATTTCTTTTCAGTAGAACTCATTTAAAAATTCAATTTAAATTTGATTAAAGTCTTTTCGGCTTTTGAAATGACATTTGAATAGTTTGGTGGTTGATTCGCAGTTTTAAGGTTTAATTCTTACATTTCTCATGGCGTCTCTTCTTTCTCTCACACGTTTCCAATTGTTCCTTTTACAATATTTAATTGTGCTTAGGATTAAATGCATTATTTAATAATGAATACAAAATTACATAATTCAAAAAATCGCTTTTTAATTTAATTGGACAAATTTATAATTTTTTTCTTGTTGGATCGAGGTTCAATCAATGGCTTTTTTAATAAGTAATAATATAGCACAACCATAATGATTCGAACAAAATCATTGACATTATTATATTGTACAAGTTGATAATATACTAAATTCTAAATTATCTAAACTCAATTATTATAAATATTTATTGTGTATTCTGTAATAATAATTAGTGTAGATGATTTAAATTCCTAAACATTTGTATTGATGATGATTTTTCTTTGTTGGTCGTCGTGTCAAGTTTTTGTAAAAGAAGAAACAGTTCTCCTGTCGCGTTCCTTTTTCTTCTTTCCATATTTTTCTCCTTTCTTTTCCTTTGGCTCGCCCTTCAGCTTCAACATGGTCCAGTCAAAGTTGAAGTCGTACATTTGCCCAAGAGTTCGGAATAGAATTCTAAATAATTGTCGCGTGTACATGTAATCCGGAACTTCCTCGAATCTCAGACCTTTGGCGTAATTCAAATACATGACGAATTCAGATGGATGGCCCTAGAATGTTGACAAAACATGAGTTTAAAAAACTAGTCTTGTCAGTTAATAACTTAATGTTAATCTCGCAATATAAATCATTATTGAATTTATCTCGTGTAAGATCAAACAAATAAAGACAAGATCAAATGATTAATTTAAACCTTGCAAAGATTCTCTACGGAAGTAGCCATTTTCTTTTCACAAATTTTTTCGTACTTTTGGGCCTTTGTGGCGGCTTTGAGTCCTTGCCAGGGCAAACTCCCGTTTAAAAAATAAACAAAGACATAGCCGAGGGATTCCATGTCATCACGTCTGGATTGTTCAATTCCTAAATGAGCATTGACTGAGGCATAGCGAGCCGTTCCGGTTAAATTCTTATCCTCTCTGTACGGAATATGATGGCGTGTCCGAGCTTCTCTGTATTTCTGAAATTAATTAAATTGTGTAACATTTTCTTAAAATATTGAATTTATTATTTTGATTAATTAATTTGATCTCAATTTGACTGAGTTTGATCATAAAAAGTGAAACAAAATTTAGTGAACCTTGGAGAGACCATAGTCAATGAGATAAACTTTATTGCAATGTCGTCCAATCCCCATGAGGAAATTGTCCGGCTTGATATCTCTATGGATGAAGTTCTTCGTGTGGATGAATTCCACCCGGGAAATCATTTGGTCCGCGAGCATCAAAACGGTTTTGAGGGACAAATGCCTTGAGCAGTAGTTGAGCAAATCCTCGAGCGAAGGTCCAAGAAGATCCATGACCAAAACGTTGTACTCCTTCTCGGTCCCATAATGGCGGACGTGAGGAATTCCCAACCCGCCAGTAAGTTGATGATAAACTTTGGACTCGTAGAGAAGTTGCGGATGACGGGCGCCAACTTTTTCAAGTTTAACTGCTACCTGTAAATTAAATTATTCGTCCTTCACCAGCTTATAGTTAGTTGTGCATCCATTTAGCAGATGGCCTTTTGCCGCCGATAAATCGGCGGTATTATTACAATAGACTCTCTTGTGGCGATTTGTATTCTCATATATGCATAAATTGATGACACAGAGAAAGAAAGTTGGGTAATATGAGAAATTAGAATAAAAATTGCGACAAGAAAGGCTATTATGATAATACGGCCGACTTCGCGGCGGCAAAAAGCTATCTACTAAATGGATCCATTATAGTATTTGTTCAAAGGATTAATAAATAGAAAGTTCAATTGCTGAACCTCTTCGCCATTCGTGACGCTGATTCCCAAGAATATTTCTCCGAAAGATCCGCTTCCGAGTTTCCTCACGAGGCGGTATCTCCCCTTCACGATGAATTCTCCCATCGAAGTAGCGTCTTTAACTACTGCTGTCATGATTTGCCAGGGTCAGGAAGTCGGGATTGAAATGTGAACTTTGTTCAGACTCTTGGGAATAGCATTAAAATTCAGATGATGCTCCCTGCAATTTCTTAATACTTTAATTGGGAATAGATCCACAATGAGGATAAAATACGATTCCTAAATAACTTAGGCGAGAGTTAAAAAAGTTTTAGAAATAATAATTATAATTTTACTCCAACTCAACTCACGTTTGAATTTCACAAGCAGAGCTTGGGTACGACGTTTTTTGATGAATAATGCCTCGTTAAATGATTCTAAAAAATGCCTCAATTCCAATATGGTTCCTTAATTATTTAACGGTATTTGGAGAGAGCCTCAACTCAACTCAATTTGTTTTTTGAAAAATATAGTTGTCTTTAGAAAAGCTGTTTTCTTGAAAACTCGGATCACTTCTTTCCTTCAGCATCATTGCAAGTTTAAAGAGTGAATTTCAACCAAGAACTGTTATTGTATAGCTATCGTTTAATATGAGATTTAAAAAGAATACTAATTAATAATTAACAATGAAAGTTAAAATTGGGTTTCATTGCTTTGTTTTTTATTTATTGTAAAGATTACAAATTAAAATTAACTTCAAGTTCTAATATTTAAAAATGTTCCAAATTAAAGGTTTCAAAACTCAAAAGAGCTCAGAAGGAATTTGAGGCTAATGTGGTTAATACGGGCACAATTAGTTTTAAATACTTTCATATAAATTTAAGGTAATTCGATTGTGATGATCACGAATCTGATAACCATTTGTAATGCAAATTAAATTTTTCCTTTTTTCTTTTCAATCCACTACTTAACATTATTCTTATAAAGGTATTATTGTTGTATTTCTAATTAACTTTCGAATATAACTCATTTATATAACTATAAATATGCATAATACTGTAGTAGGTATTAGTACATAATACCAAAAACAATTATCTATTAAAATAATAATTAGAGTTTCTTTTATGCCGAATTTGATATGCCTAATATGAAATCATGATATGGTTAAGTGAAAAAAAGTCCATGACGGCAATGAGTCTTAAAGTAATGAACATTTATTTTCATTTTATTATTTCTCAATTAAAATTGTGTTATATTTAGCAAATTGGTCTGAATTGTATCAAAATGATCATCTCTGGAGTCTTCATTGAGATCAAGTTTGAGTTTGAACATTATTGGCTAGTTGATTGGCTGGCTGATTTGCTTGACTTTGTTGTCCACTCGTTCCTCCGCTGATTGCGAACGGTGCGGGTTCTGTCTTCTGTTGTTGGTGGTGAACGGGATGGAAATGCCGGACTCGTTGGCGACCAAAATGCCGCCATTGTGCCTGATGGGCTTTGGGATGATGAATCACGTGAGGATGGGGCGGGATTCCTTCCACGCTCATCACTTCCCAAATTAAGGTTAAAATGTCAAAAAGGCTTATTCTGAGAATGAGCTCAATGTCAGTTTAATTTGAGCTGACGATGAGTTAAGAAGTGTGTGAGAACCTTACATTGAGTCGAGATGAAGAGCAGAATGAAGAAAATTCCCACTTTCATTTCCACTCCTTTTTATTACGACTTTTATGAGATCTAGGAGTAAAAACAATAAAAAGGGAAGTAACGGCCCAAAAGAAATAAACCACATGTGAGGAACATAAGGAACTTTAATTAACTCCATTTTTTCCTTTTTAAACATATTAAACATTTAACTACACAACTTTCAAGTGAATGCCATTAAATGCATTAGAAAAATTTCCGCGAACACTTAAATACATATTACTCACAGTTATGCACACAAACATGAAATAGCTAAACTCTTTAATTTTGTGAACATCAAAATGTTCTCATAATGCTTATACAGTATAAAGTAAGTATAAAAGTATCAACTATACATAGTTTAAGTATATAAGCACAATATGGTTAGTAAAAAATTCTACATAATAATATAACCTAATATAAATTAATAAGTACATGGAATTTAACTATTCTTGCTGGTCCAAAGAGCATTAAAAGGGTTTAAAAAGCTAATTAAATGACTATAGCACATTAGAACCCGATGCATGTACACATTACCTTTCTAAATGTGTCCCTTGTGAGGAGCTAGCGAGGAAGATCCATGTAATTCTCTTTAACAACGTTCCTTTTGAGAAGTAATTAGGAGGGATTGTCGTGAGAGGCAGAGAAGATTCTGAGAAGTTGAAATGGTGAGTCGCGTTTATCATCAATCCTCATCATCCTTCGCTTATTTCAATTCACTCCGGAATGAGAAGCCACAAGAAACCCCTTTAGAAATTGCTGCGGCCGATTAGGAATCATCACAATAATGAACCTGATGAATCGACGCGGATGAATTCAAACAATCATGAAAGGAGTAAAGCTTTTTATTAGCGAGGATGAGAATGAAAATTGAATGTTTTAAATCATCGTTTACGATTTATTTAACTCTTTTATTTCTCTTTTGGCCACATTGAAGGGTACAAAAACGTTTGCTCCTTTCGCAGTCAATTAAATATTAAATTACAAAAACAGGAAATTCAGATGCACTTATAACACAAAATATTACAATTACAGAGTAACGATATCTTTGCATTATTGGTA
Organism: Neelides sp. FZ-2019; assembly: GCA_009869795.1. NCBI lineage: Eukaryota > Metazoa > Arthropoda > Collembola > Neelipleona > Neelidae > Neelides > Neelides sp. FZ-2019. The sequence goes on from VJMY01000244.1 coordinate 90,784, forward strand.
ATACTGGAAAAGTCAAGAAAAATATATTCTTTTATTATTAAGATTATTTCTAAATAGGTGAAACGAAACGTAAATGTGAATGACTAAGAAAGTATAAGTTTATGTGAAACACGTGGAGTACATAATTATACAATAGCTTTTACATTGTATTATATAGTAGTTGCGTTTGCCTTTTCCATTTTAATAAATAAATACAGCAATTAATGCATTAAATCACTTTAAATAAATAGTGAATGTATTCGTGGATGATTTAAAGTCTAGAGACTCCTTTAACATCAATAGGACGACAATTACACAATTGCAAATTGTTTTGCATCTTTGAGTTAAATATTGGAAAAATTAATAAATGCAATATTTAGTTTAACAGAAGTTAACAAAGATCAACGCAATGTCTAGTTTCTATATCTAACAATAATTAGTCTAATGGATTTTAAATGTTTGCAAGATTATTTGCATTCAAGACATCCTATATTTAAATAAAAATAATTAACAAAACTTGAGACGTGAATGAAGTCAAAATAACTTAATATTCTTATAATGTAATATTATACATATGTAAAACTAATAATTAAATGGTAATCATGTGAAATCCCAGTGGAATTTGGAGCGATAACGTATTTATAAGCTGACTACAACTCGCATTTAAGGAGTAAAGCTATCAAGTTTCACGCACGACATTTAAACCAAATTGCCACGTTGCAGAAGAATGAGGAATCTTGCGAGTATTTTTGATCAAGTTGGCGCCGGAGCCTCTTCGTGTCAAACAGGATAAGGATAGTCATCCAGGTAGGCTTGGATGAAGGGCGGGAGTCGCTCCGCACCCACTGGTGGGGGAATGAGCGACGGCGGGAGTTTCTCAAAGGTTCGTTTCTCCCGGTTCAGGGCGATGCGCGCGGCTTGTTGAAGAGATCCAACTCCTGATCGTCTCGGCTGTGTGAGACACGATGGGGAATAAAGGCGTCCTGTGGCGTCCAACCACGCCTGGACAATCAAAAAAAAACTTTATTTAACTCATCATAATGAAAAATCATAATTGGCTCAGATCTCGTTTCCTATTGACTCATTTCCTACCTCTATATAAACTAATCATAATTTAAAATGTTTTTATATTCTTCATCGCTGTTGTGACCAACGATCAGGAGTTTTAAACAAATGATTAAATTGATTAATTGTTGGATCTTCACCCCTTTTAGCTCTCCTACTGAGCCCAAAGAATTGGATGAGTAATGAAAATGGTCGATTTTTAACTCCTAGTCTAATTAACCTCGTATTCTTCACGGATGAAGAATAAAACGCTTGGTAATTCCCCTCATTTATTTCTACCTACCTGCCTCATTCATCTACTTGAAATAGCTGAATAGAAATTCAATTTCCTCTCGCACCTTCCTCTTTAATAATTAAAATCACCTAACAATTAATTATTGTTATATCTCAGCTCGAACTTCCTCTCGCACCTTTTCTTTATTCTTATTAGTTATTAATTGGAAGGAGATTAGGAATCAAAAGAATTTACCTGTCCTTTCTTCCCACCTTCCTCCATGTAGAATTGAACGAGCTCGATGACATTGTCGAATTTGGGCAATGGGCGGCCTTCTTTCTCATTCCCATCCAATTTGAATTTCCCACCCTCGTAGGCAATCCGGATGGAGGTCGGCCCGCGGAGCGTTTGAGCGCTCAGCGTGTAAAGGAATCGCTCATCAGACGAGTCGCGGAGTAAAAACGTTCCTGGCTTTGTTCCTGTCAGTAATTTGGCTGAAACCTGCAAAACAATCAAGTTTACACAATAAATAAACAATCCAATTAAGAATTCCAGCTCAATCATTTAACACTTTAAAAACAAAGGTAAATAGCTTTAAAATTACCTAACCTAGTATATACATTAATTAATATTTAATTAACAGCCAGGAATCTCTCAACCATTATCAATTCCCTAAATAATTATCAATAAGAGTGAATGGTCACTAAAAGCGCGTCAACTCCAAATTTCTATTTGGATACAGAAAAAAGAAGGTAATGTTGGAATTTCATAATTGGTCTCATTAATGAGGCGATGATGACTCTGCTGGGTTTGGCCACTTTGTGTTTGGGCGGAGATTGAAGGAGTCACTGGGGTTCCGAGAAACACAAGGCTTCCCTTCCTATTCACGTAGACTTACGTCTCGTGGATAATCCGGCGGAGTTTCCTTAGTGGAGAAACCAAAGGGATTCTTAGAGCTTCTCCTAACTAAATCTAAGTGTTGGTTCCTTGGAAGTTCCATAGGCTCTCAAGGCCCTTTTTTCATCCCTCCCATGCAGTCTGAGAAGAGGATTCATAGCCAAATGGATCTTTTAATATTTCTCATATTTGCCTTCTCATCTTTCAAAATAAGCTCTTAGAATTCTTTGTGAAGGATAATGGTAGATTGGTGTTTTCACGAGCCAGCGACGACTCCCCTTTACATTCTCATCACCAAAAACCCTTCATCACCCCATAGAGGACTTTTATCTCATTACGCACATTAGCCATCCTACTTGGTAATATTTATTAGTCATACGAGAAGTAGAATCATAGCAGAAGCTCATGAATAGGAATGAGAAAAGCACTCGCGTCATATGTATAGTTGGTAATTCTAATTAAATTACGATTTAAAGCAATTTCCAGTTAAAACCATTAACTCTTCCAATTAAAAACTTCAAATTCCAATTAAATACTTTAGCTCAAATTCCTATTAAAAACCTTTGACTAATATATTGTAAACTCAAAACTATCAGGAAATATTGTTAAGTAATGTTTTTTTAGTTAGCTAATTATCAATAATTACTATTTTTATTACGGCTAAATAACTTCATTGCAAAGGATTGACAATTTGACAAACTTTAATTGTAATATGATAATTAGAAAATAAGTTTTAAGTTGAACAAGAAGATTTAAAAATCCGTGTCACTTTGAATAAAAATGAAGGAGGAGAAAATTTTTAATGATGTGACATTTAGAAATAACAATACGATAGCACACATCACATACAAACTTATTATGCATCAAATAAATATACATAAGTTGAGAATTGAATATATGAGAGAGCAAAGGGCTTTTGGTGATTCTGTATAAAAGGACGTCATTGGAGACTCGGCCTGTATTTCCTTGAAGTTATTAAACTTCTTTTCATCCTTTTAATTCCACAATAATCTCACGTCATTAGACGGAATGAAGTTCCATAGCCTCCAATCATTCACTTTCCGAGTATCATCTAAAACTTCCTCGAGTCAAACATTCAATTTATATACAATTACTAATTAGACGACACAACAACCACGAGGAACTTAAAAGGGAAAACCTCATTTAGTCCCCATTCAAAACGGCGAATACTTATTTAATCTTCAACGATAATTCAATGTATCTCAGGAATTACTTACTAAGCCTCAGCTAATATTCGCTACTCCTCAATGGTATGATTTCACCTCAGAACTATTAAACAACCTCAATAATAGAATCAAATGTCTCAGACCTCAATTATATGAATTCACCTCAAAATATTAATTATTTATAGTAATTTATAATAAAATTAAGTTATATTTTTTACATCTTCAATTTGTAAGACAAATAAATTATAAAAATAAATGTAGATAAAAGAAAAATGTTAATAGATATATTATTATAAGGAAAAATATTTAATTTTAATTATATTATTATTAGGCATTCATTGTTTTAAATAAAAATACTTAAAGACAATATAATTTATTTATACTTCACTGTACGAAGAGTTTTTTGTTTTATGAAGAGAGACGTAATAATAAATAATAAAACTACAACCAATTTATTTATCAATTAAAAGGATAAAATCTAAATCGGTATTAACAATTAATAATAATTTTGTTTGAGGCAAAACCTATAGGATGATTTATAATATTGAAGTGTTATAAATATAGTTGAGGCATATTGAGCTTTAATTGAAGTACTTTAATATCAGTGAGGTAAAATAATATGCCTGAGGTGTTATGAGCAATCGCTGAGGTTTTTACGAGTTCTTACTGAGGCGACTTTAAACATATGTCATTCAAAACCACACGAGTTCAGCTCAGTCAATAACAAAAGGAATAAAAACTTGTACATGGGTACTTATACATGGGAAAATAAAGGGGAAATATCTGTATTAGCTTTTATATACAAAAAATACAATTATTATTTTAATTGACAATTTAAAAGAAAAAACCTATCATGTATAGCCAATTTAAAAGGAAAATCCTATCATGTATAGCCAATTTAAAAGATCAGTTGTATAGCCAATTTGAATTCCATCATTAAATTTCATTATTAAACCTTCATTGTGAGAATCACATCGATAAATTGAAGTAAATTCTTAAAAGTAAATACTTAAGAACTCGTTTAGCCCTTAGATGAAAAAAGTATTGACGCAATTGTTATTTACTTGGGCAATAAGATGGGAATAGACAATAAAGTTTGATGACTACGCTGTTAATAAAATGGCATAATGAGGATTTGTAGGATAAATGAAAGTGACTCACATCCCAAGAGATGCTCCCGTGGTACCAATTGGTGGCTCTGAGGAGATTCAGGTTCCTCAAGAGGATTTTGCTGTCGTCGTCGACCGTCCGCCGCTTCTCCACTTTGAGTGAGATGTTGAGGCGAGGGAGCGAGACGTTGAGATTCTTGGGAATTCTGAGATACACGAGGAAGTCGGAGTCGAGGCGAAACACGCACGTGGCCACTTGGACGGACCCGCCCGAGCTCAGGATGCGATTCCGCTTGGGCTGGACAGAGTTGAGGTCGAACTCCACGCGCTCGACGTCTTCCTCCTCCTCGGCCCATTCCTCGTACTCGATGTACTTGGACATTTCCTTCTCCCCGTTGTACTTGCACTCCCGGAACGTTCCGCCGCTCTCGAGCAGCACATTACGCATCTTCACTTCGCCAAAATTCCTAGCAGAATATTGGCTCCGAGTTAATTTACTTTCTTCCTCACCGCCTCCTATTTTAGCCTCTGGTTTCAACTGTTCGTTCGCCAGGTAGAAAACTATCAACTCTTAACTTATGAACTCCTTAAATTCTATAACTCTTTAAAATGTATTAAACTGCTTAATCTCGCGATTTAAAACTTCACTTTTTGTAAATTGGATCTATGAAGCTGGATTTATTATTTAATTAAATTAAAATATTTTAGCTAAAATATCCTAGAATAATTAATTGGGTAAAGTATGAAGGAGACGTTTGTAGCGTATCTCTCTGCGTGTCTTTGGCATGGGGCAGGAGCGATGCGAAGGAGCGGAGTTGTTAGTTCTGACTGAAGTCGACCTTCCTCTTTCCCTCCTCTACATAATAAAAGTCGACGTCAGTTCGAGTTGGTTCGAGGAACGGCTCTCTCACTTCTCGGAATTGACCCAAAACCCCATTCCTCTCTCAAACCCCCACTTACAACCATACACTCACCATACACTCCCACATTATCTTCCACTTAACATCCACAATGTACTAAAAACATGATCAACTCTCCAAGCACAGATCATCAAACTGCTTATATTACAAACTTTCATATTCTTCTCATTGCAACTCTCATAAACTCAAATCTTGTATCTATTATATAAATACACTGTACATTGTTAGTGTAGATACCTTACTAGTTGCTCTTATAGTTATCATGATGCTATATTTATAGATGAATCTATGGAGAAATAAGTATATCTTACTCTACTACTCGTATTCTCATACAGGAAGATACAAATCATGTATTTTACTCCAACCTTATAAGAGAGTTTAACCCTTCCATTATTTTGTATTATAACTGTGTATATTTAATTTTGCTCCTCCATTCCTCCTATGTATGTGTGTAAATCTATTTTTAATGAAATGAATCTCTCCTTTTCCTACAACTATTTGTATCTATAAATGCGTTAATTTTATTTGCACTTCATTGAGGAAAGTTTCTCAGAATCTTTACAACTTGAAATGAAAAAATGCCACTCGCAGTTACATATTAATAAATGTTAAAGTGTAGACTTCGTAGTAGTGTGGAATTTCGAGGAAAAATGAATTCCAACACGTGGGAGCTTGCCAGTTAGCTACCAATTTAACTAGGATTTTATTGCTAATCTCTATCATACATCCATTTCACTTTTATTAATCATTAACCCATATTTCCGAGAAAAAGCTTCTAGCACTAGTAAATACTACGCTGATAAGGGATAAGTGCTGCGAGCTTCAACAATTATAATTTTATACAGGAAAATCAAGAGGGAATTATAATATAAATATAAATTACATAGTGAGGGGTGAGTGAACGCTCAAGTTAGACAAGTTCGCAGTACATAGGATGAAAAAGTCCTCAACTAATTGTAAATAAAGCTAAATAGCCACAATTATTTCAATGAGCGATTAAATATTAGTGGAATAAAAAATGAAATAATCTAATGAAATTTGCATTTGGATGTTTGACAGGTGGGATGAAGACTCCTGATCAGGAGGAGAGTTCTAACAATAAGTTCTCTTATCTTGAGAGCTTCGAAGAATATGGTAAGTTTCTTCGAATGGGACATAAAGGATTGGCGGGTGGGTGGCGAAGGATCGGCCTTCGTCAAGAAGATCAAAAGATGAAAAAAAGAATCCCATTGACTCCTTTACCCAGTTCTCAAAATTCTTCCCACCGCGTCCCACGAATCCCCCCATTGGATTCAAAACTCGCCGTGTGGCTTCCAAACTCTGAGAAAACAAAACCCAATTGTGAATGACCAGAATGCAATGCATTCAAAGCATTTTGACACAAGAAAAAAGATTTGCCGCCTTTGGAGTTACAAGAAATTCTGACGTAATTTTTGAGAAATACATGTAAATTCTACATTTTACAGATTTTTCATAAAGTAAGTGAATGAACGGAGAAGGTTTAATTCCTATGAAAACTCGATATTTACGTGCTAGGTATAGAAGTGATTGAAATGTTTCGCCATTAAATAATAATCAAATTGAAAATAATTAAATTTTTTTAATAAAATTAAATTTAAAAAAATTAATTATTTTCAATTTGATTGTTATTTATTAGTGGAACATTTAAATCATTCCTATACCTTCATGATTTATTCACTTTATGCAACTTCTGTATATCTTCATAAGAAAATTACATTACATTCTACATTTAGGCATAGATTTAATAATAATACATTTTTATTGTAGTTTACTCTATTACCTTTAAAAAAATTTCTTGTTTTTTGTAATAATTTTGTAAAGGACTTAAAAGACGATTATTGTAAATATTGAAGATAAAGAGCAATTATTCTTTTATAGTTAAATCGTATGAATAAAATGTATTTTTGTAACGTTAAATAGTATAATAGATAATATTGTTTAATACTTTTATTTTACGCGGAATTGTTTATGAAAGTTTTGGGGTCTTTTCAAATAAAGCTTATTTGTTTTTCCCTCTTTTCATCTTATTAATTATTGTTGGGATTGAGAAGTTTGAGAAGCGTGAAAGAGGAAAGTGAAGGAGGAAAAGACAAAAGCATATTGTTTGCCCTTTTAAATCTGCATTGTCCAATTGTCGTGGAACTCCAAGGAAAGGACTCAGAAGAGGAGAAAATGATATGAGAAAAAGAACCGTCATTGTTGCCACTCGAATTTTTTAAAAGCTCAATTCCCCACTTGTATTGAGTCTCTCACGTAATACAGGGAATTGGTGAGTCAAGAAAGCAAAGAACTTTAATTAATTCAACGAACTTCCCTTCAACCAACTCAATTTCCTCCTAACTCAATTTTGAGAAATGGGCGGGATGTTCACTTGAAATTCGACAAAATTTCATTAGGACTCGACGAGGGAAATTGGATTTGCGAATTCTTAGAAATTGGCTGAAAAACAAATTTTCGTTCTCCTGCTCGCTTCTCCTTCTCTTTCAGCCATTTTGATTCCCACATAAGAAAATTCTGAATGTTCAAATCATACAAATCGAATTATAAATTCGACGCAAAAGCCCAGATGGAAAAAGCAAATTACACCTAATTTTGCTATTCAAACCAAATACACAAATTTCCATTTTCTTTGATCCTCTTATGTCTTGTCTAATAAACACAAACATTGCAATTTACTCCACAATCATCACAATTTTCACAATAATAAAGTCCCAACAGTATTTTTCGAAACCCTTTTATTACTTTAATTCCAAATTCATTTGGTTCAAGATTTGGACATTGCGAAAATATTCCTTTAATTAAACCTGGCGCCTGCAGCATGAATTGAATTAAATGAGTTTCAACTCAGTAGGCAATTACAATTGTATTCCACAGATTGTACAATACAATTGCTCATGTTGATATACTGTTGAAATAAATATATTTTATATAAGATTACTTAAATTATCAAATATAACTTATACTTAAATACACAACGCTCTAGTTATTTTATTTCCTTTTTGAATTTCCAAATTTAATTAAGTATAATGGCAATTCTTAAAATTGTAATAATTAGCCAATGGCATTTCTTAAGAGTTTTGTAACTTTAAGCAGATTCATCGGTTTAGTTCATAACGCAAACATTTACTGGAAAAGAAATGAGTGAGTAATGTCTAAGGAGTATAAGGATCCAAATGAGTTCAAGAAAAATCAATTAAGGTCGAATTCGCTGAAAAGTGATAAATTCTCCCATGAAGCCCAAGATAGAATTCCCTATTTTGCAAATGAAATTTGAAGGAGTTGGCCAAAAAGTTGTGTAAAAAGAACGTGGTGGGCAATGTGAGGTTCCTTCTTTGCCCTTCGCTCCGGAAGGACACGTTGAGGAGTTGTATGGGCTTAAAGGGAATTCTCTCTCAACTCTTCCCTTTTGGCATTTCTCGGAAAGAAGCCCATTAGCTCCACGTCCCTCGACAACACACGTGGTAATTACAGCAAATGAAACATTCTTTTTTAATCTCCCATACTCAACTTACAACCATTGACTAACCAAAACCAATCACCAAACACATTCCCAATTGACTCCGCAGATCCTTCACGACCATCACATCCTTCTTGATTAATACATTAAACTATTATAGACTTTTTTATTACTTTTAATTACAATACCAATATATGCTACAATGTACAGGGTGTTTTTTATCTTGGGCGCAATTTTTAAGCTTGAACATCTTGAAAACCATCCAACTAATTTAAAAATCGGTTATATACATATAAAGGGCAATTTGATAAAATATAATATGGCAAACTATAATTGAGAAGGATTTTTCAAATGGTTTTGATCTTCAGTTCTCAGGAATTTTTTCCGGGTCGGGCAGATTAGACAAAAGAAAATTCGACATTTTCTTTTACAGCAATAATTACAATTTAACTTTGAATACCTTTACCTTTCTCTGGTTTGTTTATTCTTTAGCCTTTTCATCTTATAGTTTGCAATATTATATTTTATCATATTGTTCATTAAATGTATATAACCAATTTTAAATTATTTGGATGGTTTTTGAGATGTTGAATCT
>VJMY01000245.1:0-100016 GCA_009869795.1 Neelides sp. FZ-2019
TTGGCCAGATCAAACTATTTTCAATTTGAAAAATTTAATTTAGAAAATTTAATATTAATTTGGATAGATTTATAAGATTTCAGTATTCGAATTTCATTTATTCAGAAAAAAGAGCATTTTACTATTCCTACTATGTATAAAGATTGTAGAATGGGATATACCATAAGGCAATTACGATAAACTTTTAAATCAATCTGATTTAAATTTTAATATTTTAATAATAAAATATTAATTAGTTTAAATTTTTGAAATGTGGCTAATTAGTTTAACTAAAATATTTAATTAAATAATTAAAGACTTTCTTCACCTTTATGATTAACCTTAAAAGCTATATTAAAATCCGGATAAAGATAAAGGAAACGTCAATTAGGAATGTCAAAACCAGAAGAGGAGTCTTTTTCTTTTTGATTAAAATCCGTCTGGAGGGTTCGGAGTATGTAGAGCTTCTTTTAATTATCTCTTGGAAATAATTGGGTCAGGACATTTGGAATTAGATAAATCTCGGGGAGCAGAAGTCGTAAATGGAGGCAATAGAGGAAATGCCCGCCTCTCAACTCGCATTCATCCAGAGAATTCTCATTTCAATCTCAACGAGCTCAATCGGTTCATGAGCAACTCTGGTCTTATTGCCAGTGCGGAGCAGAGAGAAGTCTCCTAGAGATCATCATGCTCGTGTTCTGTGTGTTTTTGTTGTTCTCTTTGCCCGAGTGCCCGAGAGGCCGAGTCTGGTCGTATTACCGCACACTCCGCTCTCTATTCATGTTGGGGAATGAAGAGCACCAGCGGCCCATTTTACATTTTAGTGGAAGCATAAATTCGCGGAAAGTACTTCTGAGCCTCACATGCAGAGGTAGATAATGGATCACATCACTCTTCTAATTAGATGTGCTTCTCCCATTCTCTTTCCCTACAAAATTGTTCTTTAGCCCGCATTCACACTTTCACGAGTCGTCTCTAGGGCCGTCTCCACCTCCAACCATGTCGGTCTCTACCGCCATAGATGATTGTATAATACTTATTTAACAGTGTATAGGATCTCGCCATGAGCCTTCTCATATTTAACCGCCTTCTCTCTACGCCTTACGAATCAACTAAATCAAACATGATGAACCGCACCCGTCTTTAGTAGAGTTAAAACCATTTATGAACTCGGTTAAACACAACGCCTTAACTTACTATGTATACATTTCATGGATATAAAGCAATATAAACTATGAAATGGATGTAAATTATCCATTTTGAGGACATTTTTATTAAATTATATTCAAAGAGAAATATGATATTTATTTTGGCGCCGTGTAATAAATAAAAATATCACCAAATTAATGAAGTTTTGTTTTTACTACAATAGATATTGAATTCTCTTAAGACTGGCAAATGACTTTTACTCTACCAGCTTTTTAAAAATGATAGTCAGAAATCCTATTAATGGAAGATTTTATTTATGCAATTATGTATAGAGTCTTATTGCGTCATTGTCACGTGATGAATGAATGTAATTGGATGGGGTAGTTAATTAGGTAATAATGAAAGTCTTACAACACATGTCGAGTGAGACGGTGACCGAGACCGGGACGCTGATGTTGCTATTCATGGCTTGACAGGTGAGTCGGGAATGAAGATCGTCGCGCGTCAGTCGCCCAATGGTCAACGTGTTACTCACAACAGTTGCACTCATATGCTCTGTGGAAACTTCCCAGTCATCATCCAGCAAAGCATTTTCTCGCCACCAGCTCACCCTTGGAATTGGCCATCCTGCAACAGAAAAAACTTTATTATTAAAAACTTATACAAGGCAATATTTCATATCCCAAACAATTACACACTCTATTTAATTAAATTAACTAATCAACGTCATTAAAAATCATTAAGAAGATATTAACGAGCACATTGTTAAATATTTAGTACGTAATTACAGGATCATTTGAATACTTATTATTTGCACCAATTTTTTTAGAACTGAAAATGTTACATAAGAATAGACTTTCGTTACTCAACCCTTAAACTCTATTACTTTTATGCTTTTTACTATTTTTTTAGTGCGTTACATAATTGTTGCAAAAAGTGGGACACAAAGTAATAAAAATACGATGACACTATTTGTTCAAACAACAAAGTTTTGAGATAAGTCAGAGTTAATATAGATCAAAAATAGAAGGAAATCGGATTAAGAAACAAAAGTTTTTATTCCTTTCACTTTATCGTGTCAAATGCGAAAGCGTTAGTTAGAACCTAACGAACAAAACAAAGAAGGTCAAAGAAAAGTTAAAGGAAATTCCTTCACTTTCGTCACTCGCCTCCTTTTCGGCCTCTTGAAAAGAATTTTTTGGGGCTCAAAGACTCAACACAAGAGAACAACAATAAGAGTTTTCTTTATTGGAACCGGCAAACACACAAGAATTGACAGACAAACAATAAAGTTCGAGTTATCATCACAAATTTTGCTATGTTAGCACGTCTATACCTAATAATATAAAGCATATATAGTGATTATATAAAACTTGTATTAATTTATATTGAAAGACATCTTTGATTTTTAGTGTTTTTCTTTCATATTTGGAGGATATTCTTCTTGAAACACATTTAGCTTCTTCTGATTGATAAACTTCTGTTTCTTGATAAGACACAACTCACCAAGTTTTGAAAAAAAAGAGTTTCCATTGTCTTTCTCTGACAAAAAAGAAACTTTTCCATTAAGCAAACGATATTTATATCTTTGGTCTCATCTTCATTATATCAATATTAATCCAATCCAATCAAATAAGTTTTCTTTTTTATGACTCAATCATATATTTATATTTTTAGTATTTCCTGCCACGCTACTTGTCAAAATCTCAAAATTAAAATTGGGTTAATGTTCCAATAATTTCAATAACTATTTTAAAAAGAAATTGTAAATAATGATCCAGGACCAAGTTCAGATCTGCCTCAGTAAATATTTAGAACTTACAATAAGATTATTTAATATTAATTTATTAATTGACTTTAATAATTAGTTTTTATTTTTAATTAATTAATTATAATGCTAAATAATAAATCTTAAATAATCCTTATAAGTAGTTGGTTAATAATTAAAGTAGAAAGTTTTTTGAACTTGAATAAAAGGAATAAGAAGGGGGAAAGAGTATGCAAATTGGATTAGGAGTGAGTGTTATGGGCATTGAGGTTTTAGCTTTCCCTCTCCCGCCGCCTTATCTTTTAAGGCTCGTTAAGGAGTAATTTATCTGTAGGAAAGAAAGTGTTTTCCTTTTTAGAAGTGGAGAAATAATCCTGAAGAAACGATTATTACCTCTCATTACAGTTACAGTAAACATTCATTAGACAAATTTTCCCTTCCCTTTGAGGATACCTTGGCCATTTTCGACTCGGAGTTGTTCCATCATTTACAAGTTTTTCCACTCTGCTTATGCAATTTCAAAAATGTAATGGCACAACAAGCTCCTCGTCTTATATTTTCATATTGATTCATTTATGAACTTTTCATTACTTTTTTAATAACAATTTCCTATGGTGTATTAACCAGAGCAATTTACACTTCTTACATTTTTAAACAAGTTTTACATAAGGAAAAGCTTACTTTCCTAATATGACATCATAATGAGTATCAAGATCAACTAACAAGACTTTACAATTATTAATATTATGAGAGGAGAATATCCATATTTCATAACTATTCATTACATGATCGAGAATCTATACAGGATATGAAATGAATTGCTAACCTATGTACTAATCTAAACTAAATAAAACATACCATGTTTTAATAATTAATATTTAAATCGTTAGGCAAGTTAATTAAACAAAATTTTAAGTACAATTGCATTGTATAAGTTAATGTAAATAAATACATAAAAGCGTAAAATGTTTTTTTTGCTTATTATTATAATTTTATGTAGATACTATTAATAAACATGTGAAATTCATAATTGAAGTGAAAATATAAAAATTGAAATTAAATGCAAGGGTTATTAAAAAAATCTATTCAAGTCCTGTGAAACACACCACAAGTCTCAAGTTGTTTAAACAATTTCCTTGAAAGTGGAAAATCCTCATTTCTGTAAGAATATTTATTTAAGGGAAGGAGTGACTAAATGGGCAAGGCGCTGTGAGAGAAACACTCGAGGAGTCTGAGCGAGTCGAGAAATCGTGCGAGACAGACATTTCATATTAGGGAAGTCAAAGTAATGTGGTCGCGTCAAGAAATTAAAAAAGGAAAACAGAATCTAAGCGTGTGGGCTGGACGATTTGTAAGTTGGAACAGAGGGATCTGAAGAGGAGCGGAGAGATGGGAAATGGGGAAGGAATCTTTTACCACGATGTTTACATTACCTCCTGTGGAGATGCACGTCAGTCTCAATGAGGAGCCTTCGTTGTATGGACCGATGATGAGCGAATTTAAATCAGTTCCACGTTCATCTACCACCACGACCTTTTGAGGAGGAACTGCAAAAAATAAAATTTCCTTTTTTAGACAAAGACCTTCGCCACAGACTACAATTAAATCTACACGGAGTCTAAGATTTAATGAAGGGGTTTTTGAAGCGCAATCGTTTAAAATCTTCTTACAACTTTTGACATCTTCATTATAACGTATTTTCATTGTTTAAATTAATTTTTAATAATTTGAATATTAAGCTTTTTTACTTAAAGTTTCGTGAATCGTAAGTTTTTATATTCAATGCTTACTCATTTATCAGAGAAATAGTAATAAATAAATAAAATAATTATTATTGTAAATTGAAATTTTCTAATTTACAATTCCAAATGCACGTTCATTATGTATACACGAAATGTTGCGCTAGATTATACAAACTTGATATTAGTAAATGTTAGCAGTGTGCGTAAATTAAATTTGCATCAGAGATACGCAGTTTTGATTTATTCGTCATAAATTGAATAAATTAATTATACAAAACAATTTATTCTTAATAAACTTAAGTAAGATTGTAATATAATATTCCTATTTCCCTTACAGTGAATGTATGTGAATATTAGTAAAATCAGAAGAGAGAGAAGAGTCCAATGAAAGACTTGAGAAAAATTCTTGGTGGAAAGATAGTTGAGCCCATTCGTTAATAAGGACATTAATGAGCGAGTGAATTAAGAGAATCAGGGAAGTGAAAAAAGAAGTCAAGTTCACTCAGCGAATATAATGCTCCTCTTTTCAACTCCCTTTTAAAATATTTGATAATGATGCAAAGAGCCACAAGAGCAGTTCGAAGTTGTTTCTCTCAAGTGGAAAAAATAAGAGAAAACTATAAGATTCCTCATACATTAAAAAGATGTAAAAATAAGAAGTTATACAGAATTGTTCCTTCTCTATAATGTTGTAAAGAGAAGAGGGGAAGACCAGTTAACTGCGGTTAGTTACAAAGATGAGCGATAAAAATTCGCATTTTTTACAAAAGAAGTGAACGACTTTAAAATTTTTACTTTTCTTCCTAAAACTTATGTAAAGGAGAGTCCTTTTGGTAAATTATATTTTTATATAGGAATCATATAGGAAAAGAAAGAGAAGTGGCGAATGACAAGAGCGAAGCCACAAACCCTGGTGAGTACTTTTAAATGGAATGAATTCCCACAAGTTATATCTACGTTCGCCCTCAAAAGCCTGGGCAGTCCGTAGGAAAAGTCCCTCTACTCTCCTTTCCCATTAGAATGCATCTTTCTTCTCGTTATTAACATCTTAAAGGATTTTATGGCCTTCTTCTCCACTCTGTTCCCCCAGACTTTACACTTTCTTCCAAACTTTTAAATACTCCGCGAGACGACTTTCCTCCTAATTTCTTTCCACAGAGATGAGACACGGAGAATCCTCCATTATCATCACCCAAGACTTTCTTTATCTCTCACTCAGAAACACGCTGTGGAGTTTGGACTGGAAGACCAAATTGCGTTTTTCTAATTCCCACTCCTTTCACCCAAAAACCTGCCTTCATCATGAGCAGAAGACTCCACTTTAATGTTCAAAATTACAATACACATTATTTTCACTCCGACTCGACTCCCGTTTTAACTTTGCACTTGGTTCATTAAGGAGTCTGGCGGTGTGGAATTGCAAGTTTATTTATTAATTTACCATTGATGCAACCGGAGGAAATAAACAAAGAACTTTATTTTTTACAAAACTTCTTATTCTTAGCATATAAGTGGAATTTATTATTGTACCGAATAAGTATAACTTAAACAATTGTAATATGTTAAAATTTAAAAACATGAAAGTAGTTTCCATAAGATCAGGGTTGAAATCAAGCGAAGAATCACGATTAGAATATATACGTTAAGTATTACACTTGATATTTTCATAACCTAACGTGAGTGAGTATGCATATAGGTTACTGTTATAAAGTAAATGAAGTCATTATTTGATCAAATGTAATTTAAGTAGGAAATTGAACAATTGATCACTCAAGCTGACAAGAGCTATATCCGACACAAGAGGGATTTTCCTTTTCTTTGTCAAACGATTATTTATTTGAATGGGGTTGAGAGTCTGGAGAGCTATCCATGTTTGAAGCTATCCTCATCCTATGCATGTCAAATTCTCATTTTCATTATTCATTTCAGTTCTCTTCAATTCAAAAATTATGTTTGAAGTTCAATTGTGCTCAATCTACACTTGGAAAGGTGATGAACAAAAGCATAAAAAGGAAAAATGTGTGCGTATGAATTTTACGAGATTTTTGTCTATTCATTTTCCATGCATATTCTGAACAAGAATTTTTATGTCTTCAATATATTAAAATCTCACAAAAGCACACCAATGACTTCAAAAGAAAAATGTGAAAAAACTTCATAAAATAACATTTTGTTCATTTTCAATATTATAGTTTTTTGGCAAGTTTTATCCTTCATGAGATTCATGCATATAATACATTTTTATGTATTTATATATATAGAAAGATGAGTATTGTATGATATATTGGAATGAATAAAATAAACATTAGGAATTTTATGACCATTTGACATCAACTAGCTGTTCTCTAATTGATAATTATGCTTGAAAGTGAAAAGAAGTGAAAATGATTTACTCAAACCGGTGTGAATTCAATTAACCATTTACTAATATTCCCTTTGTTTGTTTGTATAAATGCAGACGTGAAGTGCAAGGGATCGTAAATCAATTTGAAGAAGCGCCGTACACACAAAAAACTCTATGCAATATACAAGCACGGCCAGGAACGCAAGTACAAGAATATATGAGAATTCTCAACTATAAGATGCTGAAGGTCTTGTAAGGTAAATTTGCCTTGATCTTTCCATTCTTTATGGTTATGGCTTCCCTTGCACTTCTCGAAGGAAAGGAGATAAATTTAGTCTACACGAAAGAATTACAACGAAGTTGTTTTCTCAGGCCCCGTCGCTCGCTGTTACCTGATACTCGCCCCACTAACTCACCGCGACTCGATGACTTGGACAAATTGGGCTCAAAATATCCACCCAGAATTCTTCCTATTCTTTAAAGAGATCTTCCTCCTTCTTCCCTATATTTCTTGTACAAGTACATATCTATTTTCTTATTTTATCAATATATATATTTCCCTATATTTTCTATACGTTTTCCTATACATATATTTTCTGTATATTTCCTTTTATGCTTATATTTCCCTATATTCTTGTACCCAATGAAGTTGAATGAAGCTGTATGGTATCAAAAGAAGAGTAGGTAATTTGAACAAAGAAACGAGACGCCGATTTGTAAAGTATCGAACTAAAAGAATAAACGCCTTGTCTCTCACAACTCTTCTTTCTTCTCCCATTTTTTAAACATCTACGACTCGTAAAGACGACAGGACTTAAATGTTTACATCCTTCCGTCACCTTTGAGTGAATGAGTGTAATGAAGTACAAGATGAGTATCTCATTTTACATAATAATGACTCCTTTTTTCTTCTTCCCCTCAAGTTTCCCCATGACTTTGAGGAGTCAATCGTTCTTGTGTTGTTAAATCTCCCTAGCCTTGTAGAGATAAAGTCCTGGAGGGTCTTGAGAGAGGAATGATGAGACGAGTTGAATCCTTATTGAGGAGCAGGCGAAGACAGATCCTTATTGTTTAGGGCTTAACGGTACGGAACGCGCTACCACACACAGAACACTCACATGCTCACACGAGGAACATTCCTTGAGAAAAAGGGAAAGACAATATGAGGAGGGCGAAAGGAAAAAAGAACAAACGAGGAACACACGATGGTGTCAACTTGGATTATTCAACCCTCTCATTAAATCAGACCCTAAACATCCCTTCTACAACCTACGAATTATCCGAACGCCTCAAAATATGCAGCCCAGCTGTAAACTTTCAACAAAAAAGGATCCCTCAATTTGTTATTTTTCCTATACACTTATTGCACATCCATACTGCATATAACACAATACCTATATATGGAATATACCAACTTTCCACCATATAACATTATAGTGAATTTACCATGAACCAAGTTGCATTTAGATATATTGTATAATTCTTAATTATGCCAAGCCGTTCAACAATGCACTTGTTGTATTCATTATGAAAACCCAAGTGCCTTCACGTGGAATGAGCTATAAAAATTTAATAAAGAAAACAAAAAAAAGAGTTCCACGGACTTATTAGTATTTCTTGGTAATAAATTATTAAATAAAAAGCGCACCGTTTGATCATGACAATAAAGACGTTCTTCATGAAATGAGAGTAAATTATGCATTAATAAAGAACCTCCCTTTGTTCGCCTTTTTGTTACAAAGGAGTTTCTTTATATAAATGAGAAAGGCCAAGGAATTTTTTCCTTGGTGAGAGAAGCCACCAATTTTACTCTTCTCGGTAATGTTCATTGATGTCGGAGATGTCTGGAGAGAATGGGGGAAAGAAGGGTCATTTTTTGCCCCCATGTTGGTTGAGGAGATGAGGAGCTTTAAAGGTTGTTTTGGCATGAGGGAGAATTCTAATGCTGGTTGAATGCTGGGTAAAGGATTGAAGGGGGCGAGAAGGGACGCGATGAAGATGGGTGAATAAATAATTGCTGGAATTGTCAGGTTAATTGAGTACCTCTCTCAGCCATTACCTTCTCCTTGGGCCATGGGAGAGGCTCCTTTTACAATTTATGCCTAGGGTAACGATTGAACCAGTGGCTGAGGGGCGCATAAAACACAAGTGGCCATTAAATATTTTCGGCTTCTCAAAAGGATCCATCTGTCTTATGTAAACTGAGACATCTCCCAGAATCTCCTACATTTCTCATAGACTCTAATGAGTCGCTTTTTTCCTATATGACAAATAAATATATCCACTATAATTCTTTTTGGAAGTATCAGTTCAATTTCAAGTTAACATTCGCAAAAATCTATCT
This sequence comes from Neelides sp. FZ-2019, assembly GCA_009869795.1. Classification (NCBI taxonomy): domain Eukaryota; kingdom Metazoa; phylum Arthropoda; class Collembola; order Neelipleona; family Neelidae; genus Neelides; species Neelides sp. FZ-2019. The sequence continues at coordinate 9,327 of VJMY01000245.1, forward strand.
TAAATAAGATAACTATTTATAACAAAGTGCTTCCCATCACAAAATCTAATTTGGTGTGATTAAAATGTATTTATTAAATTTAAAAAATATTTTATATATGGCTTACAAAAAACCATAAAAAGATAAATAATTTTAAATCTTATAATTATTTTAAATGTGAATCATTTGCTCAATTTCACAAATATATTACACCAAGACCGAGCATATATAATATACACACACCTGAGTTCATCTAGAGCTATCTTAAGGTAAAATCAAGTCTTTCCCCATCAGGCCCTCATGCATAGTAATATAGAGTAAATAGATGGAGACTTTAAATTATCCAAGGCTCTTTTATGGAAGGGCCTTTTCTGAGGGATAAAATCTAATCTTACAGCATCTCGTAATGAGCCTTTGCCGTGTAACATATCGTGCGATGGCGGAAAATAATCTCCCATGTCGAGTCGCCCTTTGAAGACCATGACGAAAATTTAATGTGCTTACTACTTCTACTCGGAATCACTATTTTATAAAGTATACGAGGATTCATGTTCAAGGGAAACTTTGAATGTCATGGGACTGTCCCTATGTTTGAAATATTCCTACACAACGAGTCGTTTCCCCTTATCTTCAATTTTAGACATGATTCTTATTGCTTGCTTTTCCCCTAACTTACATAGACACTAAATCTATTCATGTCGGAATTACTTTTTTTAATTTACCATTCCTTCTCAAGATCATTGTTTGCATAAATACTTTTGAATGCAAAATTCTTCCCGTTAAATCAATCTGATCATGATGGTTTTTTCTATTTGATATTTGGTCCGTCCCATTAGATTTGTGAAATGAACACCTATCGCCACCTGGCTGATTTAGCCCTGAAGTCAAATTTCCTTAATGTTGTAAAGATAGGAAATTCAGTTTTCCTTTATACACTTAAAATACGCACACCAAAGAATCCAATTTAAATATTAATTTAAATTCCTACTATCTCTACAACACTAAGGAAATTTGACTTCAGGGCTAAATCAGCCAGGTGGCGATAGGTGTTCATTTCATAAATCTAATGGGACGGACCAAATATCAAATAGAAAAAACCATCATGATCAGATTGATTTAACGCGAAGAATTTTGCATTCAAAAGTATTTATGCAAACAATGATCTTGAGAAGGAATGGTGAATTAAAAAAAGTAATTCCGACATGAATAGATTTAGTGTCTATATAAGTTAGGGGAAAAGCAAGCAATAAGAACCATTTAGATTTTTTATTTATAAAATTTTAATGATTTACCTTCGTTTAAAATAAGATAAAATAGTTAAATTATTAATTATAATCAACTTCATTAATAAAATTTTGTTTTGTACATTGTCTTTGTCTTTTGGAAATTGTAGAAAAAATTAGTAGCCTAATCTAATTCAATGGCATTGTAAAATATATAAAATACTTTCTTGTTGGGAAATAAGAATCAGTAAAAAATAAATTCTCGTATGAACAGAGTTGGGGGAAAGAAGTTATTCCAATTTAATTCGTTTAAAAATAACGTTTTGTAAAGGGTTTTGTGAAATATTCATGACTCCGCATTTGAGAACTTATCTGTAATCATGAATTACGACTCACTAAAAAACTTATCTTAACAGAATAAAAATTGTGTATTGTGCAATCAAGACATGGAGTTTTATGATGCTTTCTCTCCCCTTCCCAAACCACACGGTCGCACACTTCATCATATCCAAAAAATGTAAAATTTCTATTTTTCCGTATTTTCCCCTCTTCTGTAGCGTGGAATCAAAATTTGGATCTAATGCATTGGAAAAACTCACATCCATGCTCAGTCAAATAGACGTATGCATTTTAAACGAGCGTTCGCATGCATCATTTACTTTATCTTGTTAGCTTTTTATTATCATACAGAAAAACTCGTGTCATATTTAATAATGTTTTAAATACATATTTCTCAAATAATCTTTTTGGTGAATTTTTTCAACTTTACTTATATGAAATGACCAATAAAACAATAGCTTGACGTTTTTTATTTAATGAAAAAGTAAAACAAGAAAAAATCCTCATATAATAAAAATATATAAATATAATATAAAAATATATAAATATATAAATATAAATATATAAATAACTTTTTCAAACTCGTGTCAACTTTATAAAATGCAATTTTGCGACATACAAAAAGAGCATTTGCAAAATTAAAATAGTTTTCTTCTTTCATTAAATTTATTATAAATGTTTATAATGAAATCTGGAAAATAAGCTTGAAAAAAATTAAAAAGCGAAGTCAAATAATATACTGGAAAATAACCTTGAAAAAAAACTGAAAAGCGAAGTCAGATAATATACTGCAAAATGCTCTCATACACATCGGCTAAGTGAGTGTTCACACATAAGTGCATTATAGATGGTTCTCGTATAATCTTATAGGAATTCCCGAGATGGCTTCTATGAATTTTGAAGAGAAATTAATGTTGAGAGCGTATGAGTCTACTCATCCATTCTTTAAGCCCCGTGTAAGTTTTTCAAAACCTTCCAGACATCCCACACAGAAGGTAAACGAGGAGCCCAGAGTCGAAAAGCAGAATAATAAACAGGAGAGCTAAACTCCCATGTTAAATAGCGTAAAAGATCTCCGACGTCTCTTCACCTCTCAATTCCTCTTTTCTTCCGCAGTGTAAAAAAGGGGAATTCTGGGAGAATTTTTTATTAGCCAGCTCAATTGAATGTTCTTTTAAAGGGAGAATAAGAGGCGAAGATCGCATGTAAGTAAAAAGGTTCTTCTCATTCTCCCATAGCTCTTACATCAATCAATGAAAGATCAAAGGCATTTCAAAGGAGCTGAAAAGGATTTATGGCAAAAAGAGAAAATCTCGAGAGCATTAAATATGACATTCGATGAAAAGGTCTATTTGAAATGAATTTATTACTTTCTTATTTAAAATCCAAACATAAAATTTTATACAGATTTACAGCAAAGATGAAAAAACTGGTAAACTTTCTAAAAGGTAGATTTTCTTCCGTCAAATAAAAATAAAAAGTCCTAGAATTCATTAATTAAAAATGTCATTTATTGTTAGTTAAATAAAAGAACTTTAGATTTATTAAACATGAAATAATATGAAATAAATATACTTATGAGACTTTTGACACTCCATATATTAATAAATGTCCAACATTAATGTTTTGTCATATTTTTGATAAATAGCAAGATAAAAGTTTGACTCAACTAAAGGATAAAAGGAATTGAGAATTGACAGATTATCACTTTTCCAAACCCAAAAAATTGGACTCATGATTTTTGACGAGATGAGTTCATCCATCATGGCAACTCCACCTTCCACATCCCATATACATGAAGGGGTAAAAAAGCCATGGACAAGGATTGAACTGTCATCGAGAGATAAGTGTTGAGGCACTTTCTCCGAATCTCTTTATCACTCTTGAGCAAGATGTGAAGATTTGGTCGTCGGACTCAAACTGACATGATCTCCAGTGGGTTTCCCAGTGACAAATCGCTCCTACTTCACCTCCCTGTTCAAATGCGTATATAAAAAGGGAAAGGAGACGGCGACATGTTTGCCGAGTGCCAAAAGACTGACATGATATGTTTCTATTTTTCCCCACAGTCCACTCTAATCCTCCATCACTCATTGTTTCATTCAGAGTTTATTTCTTTCCCCGCCCTCTCGGTCCTATTCGGCCTTTCTCTATTACTGAGGATTTCCCTCAGATTCGAGCTGAGATCCCGGCGAGATCCAGAACTCTACTTAGGTTGATCGAAAGGGGACGGTTGGTCGGGAAGTCATCGTGGGATCCCGGGAGAGAAAAACATAACACACTTGGGTCGTTTTTAGGAATCACCATTGATGCGAAAACCATTGGCAGCTCCTTGGCCAAAATGGAGCTGGAGAAGACATGAGCGGAAGGAAGGCCATTGAAGCCCTGCGACCCATGAAGGGACGAGGAGCAGCAGAGAAATAGAAAATACTTCCCCGCTATCACTTCAAACAGCCTTTGAGTGTTCGGTAGTAGGGCGAATCGATTCGCAAAAAATTTTTGAACTCATTCCCTCATTGCTCCGTACCAATGTACCATAAGTATATGGTTCGTATCGTCATCGTACGATTCGTATGGTGTGTATTATTGGAAAGAAGAACATGAAAATTGATTTCCACTTGGGAGAGAAAAATAAAGATGATTTACGAGGGATGTCGAGATAAACTCATCCGTTTCTCCGAAAGTCAAGATGTCGTTTCCTTCAATTTCGCAACTTTCCCTCCTTCCCCATTCACGTCAGCCTGACTGACTGGTGGGGGAAAGTTGAAGACGGAAATTGGGAATTTGGGAATGTAGAGAGGTCAAAGGCATAACTCAGACTTACCAATGACAGTGAGGTTGATGTGGCGATAGTGAGTCGGCGATCGCTTGAAGTCCAACCGGCAATTGTAAGCCCCGCCGTCGGACTCCTTCACATTTTCAATGATTAAACTCGGGGGGTCGGTGGAGGTCCGGAAGTACGCCCGCCCGCCCAAGTACTGCTCGCTAGACCAGTGCTGGGCCTCTTCCACGGCCTTGTCCCGGGCGTCCAAGCTGTGAAGCAAATTAAAAAATCGTAAATCCAAATCCCTCACATTAATTCCGCCTTGCCCTTTACGAGCTTGAGGAAAAAATGCTTTAAAATAAACATTGGAAGGGGACTCTTCTCGCCATTAAGTCCTTTGCCAAAGAGGAATGAAATTATTGGCGTAATGTGAATCTCTCTATCGCATCCTTCCTCTTTGAGTTTAACGGGAAGACAAAAACGGTTTATAGCGCCTTTTTGGGAACAAAAGCCTTTGATAAAGGATATTACCCCTTAAACTCGCTTTATACCATACATGGATATATCATACGAGAAGTTCCTCTTAATAAGGCAATGTACGGACTCATGTGAGTATATGGCCAACTCAACTAGTTATATTATAGTTCTGTGATATCAAGAATGGGATATAAGTCATATTAGGCCTCGTATAAGCCATTGTTGAGTAGAGTGAAGAATACCCTACGTGGTGGCTCATTTTATTTATGTGGTAAGTTACTCGGAAAAAGTGAGATTCCAATTTGAGAGTAGGGGAAATTTATGGTGCTCACTGAGCCTTCAAATAAGAAGGAAAGAATGAAGAAAGTCTAGATCCAAGTCCAACCCTGTTGACTGCATCATTTGCTCGGAAATCATGCATGAATTTGATGATTGAAAAATAAGTAGTTTGCAAAAGTTGCGATAGATTTATGAACCCATATTTCTGCTCAAGTCCCCTATTTATTTCTACCTTAATAGCCCGACCGCCTCTCGCACAATCCTCATTATCTAATTTATAAGCTCAGACTTCTCAGGCTCTTTCGTTTGATCAAATAACAAATACCCGCACTAATACCATTGTTCTTCTATATTAAATGACTACACAAGTATAAGCACAAGTACTTTAGTATTATAAGTATATTAACTAAAACTTTATATTATAACTCTTTTCACAATGAATAGCTACTCTAAATGCTTTATACTGCATAAATATAAATACTCCTTGGAAGAAAAAACTGTTTATGATGTAATAAGTTCTTGTTTAATCAGTAAAGTGTATATAATTTATGTAAAGAAAGAAAGAAGTAAATTAGAGAAGAAAGAAACTCATCTGTTTGGAAAATGTAATAATCAACTTTGTTTATTTTGCTTTTACTTTGATTTCTCCTTTTTCCTTTTAAAAAAACTCAGTCGAGACTCAATATAAAGATGCAGCTATATTGTATAATAGAGCAAGGAAGGAAGAATTTATAAATATATACGAGAAAGTCTTGTATATATTTATAAATGTATTGTTTGTTGCATTGTTAAAAGATTTTCACTCTTGGGTGGACAAGAACTAAAACCTCGACGTTTTGATTTCCTTTCCTTCTTTTTCTCTCTTTTCCTTCCTCTGAAATTTCTCCTGAACATTCTCCAAGCTTCCCTTTTTAAATTTCTTCATGGCAGTCTGACATTCCGAGTGAGCTGGAAACATTGTGAATTCTAGATGCCGATTTTGTGTCTAATGGCTCGTCAACTTGATATTCAAGAGAGACGCTGCTCACTTGGTTCTTTCCTTCAACCTTCTCTTCCTCTCCTCCTTCTCAACACGCACAAAATAGACGTAGGAAAAGAAACGTCCTAACTGAGATGATGGCAATAGCACATTCACTAAAATTCTCATCGCTTCTCCCTCCTTCAAACTCTAGATGTGTATTAAACTATGCATGTGGATAGACCCTTAGCACACTTCTTCCCCGTGCTTTTTTAAAAGGTGAAAGGGTTCAAACGAGAGTTTTCCCAATTTTTCAATGGATTGACTTTTACGTAAAGTGGGGGATGTTAGATACAAACAGAGAGCGGATCTCGTAGGATGTTCAAGTATGGAACATATTCAGTAAAGTTCTTTTCCCTCTACATGCATCTGCAAAATTCTGTAAACATGCTACATGTTGAGGTGAAGAAGAAGAAGTAGAGAATATAAGGAGAATAAGGAGAACATTGAAATTGAAACCAACAACTCCACAATTTACTTTCTCTACTGAATTTCCTTGTGGCTTATTTGTATTCGGGGAGTTTCCCATTCGTTCCGCAAGCCCATCACACCTTGACAAAGTAAGAGGAAAGAGGCGTCCTCAATATTATCTTATCTCGCAGGGACCCAATCACTCCCTTCACCTCACTCAGTCACAACACAATCACACTCAATTGAAGCGTGTACCAAATGGTCGGCTCTTTAAATTGAACTATTTTTTGCCATGCTCCCATTCTGCCCAACCCCGTCGCTCTGAAATTTATTATAAAAACTACACACTCCCCATTTCCGATTTTCTCAATATTGGGTCAAAGTTGGGAAAATACCATAAATTCTACGACCATTCTCAAATGCAAGACTCTCAATTTCCTCAAAACCATAAATCTACAATGACTCGTATTCTATTCCTTATAATATGACCAAAATATCAAATTTGTTTTATTTTCTAAAAAGATTCTCGTATCATACAATTCTACAATACAAAATACTAGCATTTTGTACTGTAGTGCACTAGCTGTATTCCCTATTATGTAGTTATAAATATTTAGTTATAAGCTATTATATATAGTTATGAACTGTATCTATTTCCAAATCTATATGGTTGTATTTTTTTTATAAATATGATGTGCGCGATGAACTTAATATGCAATAAATAATAAAAAAACAGCATGTTTTAACTATGATAAACTTTTGAATGATTTAAATAAGAATTTGGAAATTGAATCAATACAATATGGCCTGGTAGATTTGTATGGTCCAGACACGTTTGTGAGAAGCCAAACGATACTGTTGGTGAATCCTTGACTGTGAGGCAACTTTGTCTCAATTTAAATTTCTGAGTTCATCTCTGTAACCGAGACCTTTGGTCCCTGGTGGCAGAGATTTCGAGCGTGTATCCGCATAAATTTAGTTTTTTTCACACGCAATTCAAGGAGACGAAAATCATCTTGTCCCTTCCTCAGTTCTCAAATTTCAAATGTTTGGATTTGGAGTTTTTTTTATTGACCTTTGTTGTTTACATACTAAGGAAATCACGTGCCGTCATGTCTTAACACTGATACCTGAAACTAAAGAATCCTTATTACCCAAACATTATTATGTTCTCGTTGAAGCTATACGACACCCTTGTTCGATCATTTATTTATTCTACACATAAACTCCTGGTTGGTTCATATATCTCCTTACATGAAAAAAGAAAAAGGGCACGAGAACACTGAGATGCATGTTGGAATGTTAATTAATTGTGCATTATCATAATATTATTTTAGATTTAATATCAAACTAAACAATAATCAAGTATACTATTTACAACCCAAGGTTTACTAACGGTTAAATAACCATGTTTAAGGATAATTTACTCTAAAAAGTAAATAAATAAATAATGATATAATAGATTTGACGTTTAATTTAAAATGTCATATTTTTATATCAAATGTTTATATCAATTTTTAACAAGTTTTCTTTCAGATTTAATGAAAATTACTATTTTCTTGTAAATATTTAAAAGGTGTAGAGCATACAATAAGTTGAACTATGGTTGAATGGAAACTTAAGTTCTTGAGTAGAAATAAGATTTTACGGGAAAAGTTAGGAAAACTGTCTTCTTATTTTTAAACTTTTTCCTTTTACCTTTGACTTCACTCATTGGGTATTATGAATAAGATGATAGCTATTTGATTATACATACTAGAAAATGATGAACGTTTTTTGTTCGCGAAGTCTCAATTCTCTGCATAAATTAATAAAAGAGCAATAAAAATAGATAATGTTTCAAAAAAGTTGTCATCTGATGAGCATGCTTGATTTTATTGAAGTATTATCTATTTTTATTGGTTTATTATTAATTTGTTCAAAGAATTGAGACTTTCCTAACAAAAACGTTACACTTTTTTATACATGATAACATATGTAATAAAGAGTTCTAGTATTATGATTAGCAATAGCATAAGTATTATCTATTAAATAATTATTATCCTATTCATACATTCACCCACTCCAAGAAATAAAACCTTTTCTTCTTATCCCATCATCAAGAACAATGCATTTTTCATAGTGAATCAAAATGGAATATCAAAAAAACAGATGTATTTGAGCAAAAATTGGAATCATTAAAAACGTCTAATAAGATTTTAAAATATTAATTTATTAAAAAATAAAATCAAAATATTAATTATTAGATGCAAATGTTGTCTTTGTTTGTCCTCATTTAGTAATTATTACAAAATTAAAAAATACTCCAAAGTCAATGTTAGTTTCAATAATAATGAGATGAGATCATATGATTCTTGGTTCTTCCATGTTTAATAGAGAAATAAAAAGGAGACTGACCTGTAAATAACAGTACTATTTCTCGACCAGAGCACCAACCGAATTTTATCTCCCGAGACGACACTTAAATCACACGGCAGCTCGGCAATGCTCCCCAAAACAGCTTGCACTTGGTGGGTGATGGCTGGAAAGGAAACAAAGGAATATATAAGAATGTAACTCTTCCATACGTAGTAGATCCTCTGAGTTCCATTAGGGTCGAGGTCTTATCCAGGTTAAGTGAAAAAGTAGGAGTTTTTGGGGCCACTCAAACGCTTCTTGAGAAAGTACGCCGAACGCGGATCTCGCTCCTCCGTGTGAAACCCATCAAATAAACAAGAGAGAGCGAGACATGAATGTTGGCATAAAGTTCTAAATTACAAATCCTAGATTTCAAATTAGCCTTCGTCGATATTTATCACACATTAAATTATTCCTCTAAACGTGTGCAATGCTCATTTTCCCACCAGGATCCCTGGCACGTGAATGCCCATGTCATTTTCTCACTCCTGACACTTCCAATAAAATACCTTCAAAGGACCAATTTCTAATTTTCCGAAGTTCAACTTCAAATATTCAAACATGATTTAAAATGAAAATTACTTTCCTTAATATTAGATATTTATGCATAATCCGCCTTTTGTAATTAAAATTTAAAATATTAATAAGAATTTGTTCATCTGAATATATTATAGTTTCATTTTCAATGTTTAAGCATGAAGAGTACCTCCATATAAAGCAGAATGAAAATGGTAAAAAATCATGCCTGGTATCATTAATATTAATAGTGTTAATAAATGAATCCGCTATATTTTCATGTTTGTTTGCTATACTAGTAATTATTTTGTTATAATATATATTTTTTTCATAATATATTTTTCACCCACTCCTAAAAATCATAATAAAAGAGAAAATAGTTGGAAAAAATAAACGAGAAAAGTTTTTTTCTTTGGGTAATGATCTACAAAAAACGCAGATTTGTATTGCGCTCCTGGGGAGAGGAACAGTAGGAGGAGAAAACAGTTTGGTAAAAACTCAACACATTCTCTTCATTTCCCCTCGACATCTATAAAATGTACTTGTTTGTATACATCGATGCCCCATGATTTTCCCTTGAATTTACTCCTGTATGCTAAAAGAGAAAATCTCATTTCTTCCATATTGCATATTGCAGTTCATTAATTCCACGTTTGGATTAAAGTCTGGAAGCTGAGTATGGGGAAACCAGGAGTGGAAACTCAAAGTGAAATGAATTGTCTTGTAGTGGAAAGCTCTCATTTTGAACATTCTGAGAGATTCTGGGGGGAAAGTTCACTTCTACATACTCCAGAACCCGCATGTATAATTCGAGAGGGAGGAGGAAAAGAAAAATGGGACAGCTATTTGAGAGAGTTTCTGGTGAGAGAAAAAGTGGATAGGATATTGGCCTTCCCATGTGCACGACATTGCATGCATGCAGAATTCCCATTTTTATGTTCTCAATCCCCTTTAGAATTCCCGACTCATATCCGGAAAACCCTGTTTGATAGATACGCATACATATAATCCTTAGTGAAGTTGGTTGAAATATCCTTAGTAGTTCCCCACATTCAGAGACGATGGAAAATAAATGGGAAATTCTTTTAGCTTTTATTCAAGTTCGAATTTAAAAGTTAAAAAATCATGTGTGATTCACACGATTAAAACAAACTTATTAATAGCTTTACTTATAATTTCATAAATTCAAATATATTATTCTAATAAGCTTAAATTGAAGTATTAATTTTATTTTTCATGAATTATAGATACATGATTAAATTTTGATTGGTTTCTAATAAATAATAATTCTTGACAAATATAAATAGTTACTATTAGTAAATATCTTTTTTAAACATTATAAGTCAAATAAATTAAATGTTAAACTAATGTTATTTAGTAAATTGAAATAATTATGTTAGTTTGAAATCCCTTGATAAAATTGTTTTATGTATCGTATTTAAGACTAAATCATATTAAATGCCTAACTACATATTATATAAATTATTATCAAGTTTGCATTTATTTGGATTCAATTCAATGATTTGATTAACATGAAAACATTTATTTTATTAAATTAGTGACTAATTAATAGTTTTAATTAGTTTTTAAAAAAATGCACTTTGACAGAATAAGTTTGAAAAGTTGAGTTCCATCCGTAGGAAAGTCTTTAGCTCAAATGTCAAAAGTTGTCTAAAACGCCCAAGTTGAGCATCATAGTTCATATCACTCAAACCCAAGTTGAAATTATTCTCTCAGCCCTTTGCCTATCGTCGCTGACTCAAATGGAACGAAAGCTCAACAGTAGTTTGTCCTTAAGCCTTGTCTTCATTGAGCCAAGGTGTCTCTAACCTCGTTTGGGCTCCAAATTAGGAAAGGTATGAGAAGTATGAATCCCTTTCAGAAAAGTTGTAAGTTTCTCCAGAGAAAAGTTTTATCTTGTAAGCAAACGAATTAAGAGGAGAGTTCCGCACTAATTAGGAATTTTAATTAGACCCTTTTCAAAATTCTTAGCCTCCTTGAGATTGAGTAGGATTATATAGTGAAAAAGAGTTTCAACTCCTCCAGGAGATCCATAGCTTTTCCGCAACTTCCTCCACATTCGCCTCGTGTTTTTATATGAGAGAAATCCCAAGAGGAAAACGAAGGTTCTAAGGCGTAAAAAGGACCCAGGTTATTTAACTACATGGTCTATTTTCCCTCAAATTCAACCGTTCCCTCCTCAAGTATTTTAAAAGTTCAAACTGACTCGAAGAATAAGAATAAAAATGAAATTAAGAGGAAAATATCGGTCTTTTATGCTCCTTGGCTCCTCTTTTTTTGCAAATTAACAAAACGTAGCCTCCACAAGACGCAGTTTTATTCCCCAAATGGCCAGATAAATTATGTATAATATAATAATTAAGAAATGGAAAATATAATTAGTCAAGATAAGAAAGAGCTCAAATCTGCATAGAAAGAATCTCAAATGGTCTTTTAAGGCCCGCAATTAAGCCAACTAGCTCTTTTCTTCCTAAATGAGCGGAGATAAAGAAAAGGATGATTAATGTGATGTTTAGGTTCAAATCTTTTGTTGCGGAACTAACGGACCCAACACACATACTTAGAACTCTCTTGTACGCTATCTTACATGTGTAAATTTTAACAAAATCTCGCCATGTCCGCAACAAACCCAACAAAGATGCAAACACAGAAGAACACATGAAGGACACACTCAACTTCTTAAATGAATCCCATTCTTATGAATCCTATGATCCCTTATGTTCTACTATATATATTAACCATATATGCATAGAGGTAATACTTACTACATTATGGTATTATGCATACAAAAGATCCAAAAATATTATAAGGATATGAATAAGAAAACGCATATAATTTTCTATGGCCCAGTATATTGAGGGAAAATGAAATGAACCGGGAGCTTTTTGGGAAAAGAAAATGTACGCGTAGTTCTTACCAACTGGGGGGTCACCATTTGAGATGGAAATGGAGATACGTAATGTAATGACATGACATGGATGAACCAAGATAAGAACTGCCACAAACTTGGTTATTCTCTTATGTCTTCTTTTCTATTGTCCGACCGACCACACTGCTCCTACTCCCCCGTGGAAGTTCAAAGGATACTCTACATACCACCGACTCGTGGTATTTCCCCTCTCAAGTTTCCTCAAAAAGAATCCTCGTTTGGGATCTCAAAGGAAGTGTTTCTCAAAATGCTCTGCCACAAGGAGAAGAAGAAGTGAAAGAGATCTATAAAATGAGTGTGTGATATATAAGTAATGCTAGTGAGGATCGACGCTCCATATTTTTCTAACATCTATTATTCCGCGGGTGAAAGAAGGGTCTTGAGCCTTTATTTGACTTCTTCGATTTGTAAAAGACCCTCGCTCATTCTCTCTTTCTCTCTCGTCATCAAAGTTAAGAAAATAGACTATTGTCATTTCAAGTCAAGAAGACCGCACATGTGTTCCTTTTCCTAAGGGAAATAATGCCTAGGAAAGACCAGTAAATTCCTCACTCTAAATATATGAAAAAACACTTTAATGTAAGAAACTGTTATATATGTTATGTAGTGCCCTGGTTCTTTGAGAATTTTAAAAGATAGACGGTCGCTCTGAAGCCGTTGGACTACGTATAAATTTGAGCTATATATAATACTGAGAAAAATGGGGAATTTATATATTATGAAGCACCAGGGCGGGTTTCTCCTTTAAACCCTCCGAGTCACCATTAATAAAAAGGGCATGATCCATGAGGATCTTTTGAGAAACTGATACTGGAGAGGAATCTTGGGAGAAGATCTTTAGATAAATTTAGAATAAAAGCTGAAGACGCGCCGACACGCTGTGTCTTAAACCTAAAGTGCCCATTGAGATTTCGTCTTTCATCAAAAGACCGCATCCGTCCATGGATTCTCTTTAGTTCATCAGCACTCGTGTCACATATCAGTTTAACCTAAATATTTCCTAATATCTTAATAATAGTAAATGTTAGCATACATAAAGTACTGCATTATTATAACTAGGTAAACATTATAAGTACAACATCAGCGCGCCTCAAGGAACCTGTTAAAATATATTTGACAACCTTATTTATATATTTTTATTTAAAAAATGCATTTGGAATTTAAATTGACTAAATTTATGAGTTGATATACTACGACTGATGTGACGATGCAGCACATCATAGCCCAATATTTCAATATGCTAATCCCCGTCTATTTCACTTGGTTCCTGGCTCAGGCCTTTAAACTTCTGCTGGGTGACAGAGGAGAGAAAGAGACGAATTAATGTAAGCTCTTGAATTTTGATAGCGGCCTTGGCGCCTTTCTCTGACGTCTTTTCAACGTGGAAAAACTAGGGTTGGAGAAAAGTTTACTTTTAACTTCGTTTCGCCCGACAGGAGTAACAGATATTATAGAACTTGTCTCGTGCTTGCGATATACTTTCCTTCCATTATAACCAATATATGTATGTTGGTACTTCCTGGGTTAGTAAGTGAGTAAACTCGATGTACAAATACTCCGTACAAAAAGGATGGGAATATGAGCAGATGGGATCTCATGTGTGATGACCATGTTACTCCGTCTGTGGTCACTTTTTCTCATTTATTCCAATAAATCATGGAGGAGAATAGAAAAGAGGAGAGGATGGGGAAATAGCATGGCCAAACTTTCGGCAAACTTTCCTGTCTCAAAAATCCGAGCGTTAAAGGAGGATCCTCAGTGGACGAATATCACCCAGACAGAATAGAAAAGTGCCCTCTGTCACACAGACCATTTTCTTTATTGAATCCTGAACCTCGACTCCCTGACGCATGCATTGAATGTCATATCGCATCTATGAGAGAACATTGCGGATTTCTGCTCCAGACGCCGATTAGACAAGAAGGGACGAAGGGTCTTTTATACTTAGAAAAATACATTTAATACCTTATAAGAATACCTCCCAGAAATATTCCTATAAGACTTTTTTCTAAAAACTCGTCTCCATCTCTTCCATCTCTAATATAAGAATCTCTTATTATAGAATTTTTTTTATAGAATATCTATAGAATTTTTCAGGGACGACATAACGAGAGATATCTCTTTAAACTTTGTATTAAAGGATAAGGGAAAAGATGATAAAAGTGGAAATGTCTAATACGCAATGTTCTCTCCTCTTCTATCCGATAGCCGATTGTGAGATACATACTTTCTTTACCCTTTTGAACCCTTGGAATTGGAAGCTTATAAAGTATCAAAAGTCACAAAGTGTCGTCGTGACTGTTGAGGATAAAGTATTGGAATTCTTTCCTCACTTTCAGTGTGGGGGAGTTGGAAGTCATTTTGGCCATTAGAAATTGATATGAGGAGTTCTTTGGTGCGGTCCCATCAATTTCACACTTGTGAAACAATGACTAACTGTGTGATGTTGGGTATCTGGGCCTTAAACCCTAGTACTATGACTTGTGAAAATACTACAAGTTTTAGATGATCCTTAAGTGTATGTGTGTGTGTGGTTTTGGGTCCTTTTACTCCCACTTGTCGCCCTCAATCTCTCCCATTCTCCCTCCGCCAAAGAGGGAATTAAACGTGAAGAAGGAATTGATCTTCTTCGATTTCTCTTCCCGCAAGAGACAAGTTGTTAGAAGACGCTCGGCGCGGCGGAGAGCCAGGAAAAGAAAGACTCCTTTTAATAAATCTACTTTACTCTTTTCTCTTACTTTTTAATGGGTTTTTCCCCGTTTAACCTCAAATTACTTGCTTCTTTTATGGATGAGACTTGTCTACGGCAGAGGAGATCTGGCGGTTTTGGACTATAAAACATCTTAAACTTATTCCCTTCCCCCAGTTACGCCTTAATTTATAATATATCAAGTGCGTATACCTTAATGGAGAGAATAATATAGTTAATGCATAATAATAGGAGTGCTAAAGAGACTTAAAAGGATTGATGAGAGGCGTAGAAGAGTTAAATCTTCATTTAATGGACATTGAAGCCTCTTTAGAGTGCGACAGGACAAATTTTGCGTAAAAGCATTTTTGGTTCATTCCTTCATCATTTAATTTATAAATTAATCCTGAAGTTAAGAAAAACAGCTTTTTCTTGATTGCTTCCATTTACTATTTGGTATTAGTCTTTTTAATGTTAATAAGTAAGTAGTGGTTATTATTAGTATTAAGTAATAGATTAAATAGACTTTATTATTAATACTTTGTATTTAGTAGTTTAGTAGGATGTATTTCTATTTACATGAGAAATATTTACATATATCCTTAAAAAAGTTTCTCAAAAATCACAATCTAACTTTTGGATTAATTAAAATGTCAATATTAAGAAATTTATATTTTATTTTATTCAACTTCAAATGTACAAATTTCCAATGAAAAGAACGCTTATTTTATGTAAGTATTATGAAAAAGAACTTGGGAATAAATTGAACTTATTTGGAATGGCATTCCAAATTCTTAGAATATTAATCTCTGAAATGAATCTTGGGCCATTGAATGGATCTTGGAGGAGGAGGAAAAGATTTTGGCTGACGTCTTCGAATGGATATTTGGGAGAAAGGAAAAAGAAATTATGCGATGAATAAGGAAAGAGATAAGAGAAATCTAATTTGAGTCCTTTTATCGGCTCCATTTCAATCAGGGCACATTTTCGAAGTTCAATAGCAAAAGAAGCCTTATTAAGTATTCAGGTTGCCGCATTGGAATAATTCTCATTTTCGCCACTCGCTCATACTCCTATGATAGGAAGACTCCACTTCTTCTATGGGCTTTTGCCTTAGGAGGATTTAATGAACTCATTTCGATTCCCACACAGCGGCGGTCCCCAAAGAGTCAATGTTTGTGGTCGAGGTGATTATTAGAATGAGCTTTAGCTAAACCTGGGCAATTTAAATCTCTTGCCATATTGAAATCCCATTCAAATGAAGAAGAAGATCAAAAAACTCCCCAACACCCTTCACGACCTCATGCATGTATGGGAGAATTAGGCAAAGGGACCAGAGTATTGCGATGGATGGTGGGAAGTTAAAAGGGTTTTTGCACGACCAAGAGGGAAATTACCTTTTGGCTTTGGCTTGCCTTCAAAGATTGACAAAAGAGCCACGGAATTACGTGGTCTTCGTCTCATCCTCCCCTTCATCTCACTCAATGTAAACATTTGAGGAGCCAAATTACAATCACTATTAGTCCACTCCTATATCTCCACAGGTATCACGAGATTCTTCTTGTATTCCCTTAAATCATCTTATTTTCATTCTAAATAACGACCGAATTCATACATAAAGGCAGAGTCTCTTATACGAGATCTCGTAGAATATAATAGAATTCATATTCGTGCATATTGCACGAAAGTATAAAACAGAATATGATAAATAATTCCCTTTCACATGCACATATGATATCAATAAAGTTTGTAATACAAAACCAGACCTATTGTTTACTTACATTTTCACTTTTGTTTAAGCTATAGTTTAATTCATGCCTTCGTAACTACCATCATGTTTCAAGGAAGCCACTTTGTGTCTTTGAGATATTAAATAAGCAACATTCCCAGTAAACGCATTTTCACACCAAACCCATTAAATGAAACATCTTTATGATTCAACGTGAAATTGAGGGAAGCAAATATTAGGTTTACTAACACACACACACGTAGGTAATGTACCTACAATATTGTATCAAGTATTGTTTTAACATTGAAAAACATGATAGAATCATGTTCCTATCTGTGACATAAAAACAGATTAAAGCATACACATCAGATAAGTAAACAATTCCTCACTTTTTCTTTCATTTCAGCATATTGCCCAACAAATGATGTGAATGCATACAAACACACACATAAACGCAAGAATTCTCTAACCTATAGAAAAAAGGAAAGTTGGCAAAGATGAAATGAAAAAACAAGGTCTTTTCCCTTCATGTGTGTGTTGTTTCCCTGTTTGTGTTGTTCTCATGTGTGAGTGACCGTCACGAAGGGCAATTTACCTTTTGTGTACGTAAAAGGATGTGAGACGCCAAGGAAAATATAAAAGAGAATATAGGAAAGAGGGAATTCAGACTTCATTAAATGCGGTTTCAAGTTTCATGTCGTCAACAGCATAAGGAGCCCGCGCGACCCTTGAACTTTTTTTCAAAAGAATCTCTCGGTCGAGCCATGAAGAAGCTGAAGAACATTAAACCACCGGGAGAAGAATCTATGACCAAGGAGATCCACACCGCATACGAAGGAAGAAAACTATTCACATTTGTTGATCTTTCTGGTGAAGGAGTAAAGTAGCCAAAGTAGTTGTGTAACTTGGTTAAGGCTTCGTTTGGAGCCCTCTAACAAGGAAGGGATGTGGAGAGGCGGATGGTCCACCTTCAATCTCGTCCCATGATCTTGATACCAAGGATTGGAGTATAAGTAAGAGCCATAGGACCACGACTGACTTTTGCGGAAACTCCAAACTCGCGATGAAGATTTATGGAGAGACAAACTTATTCGAAGAATGATCGTGGTCTCGCCAAGGGAAGGAGAATTCCGGTTCTTTGACCAGCTTCTCCTTTTCCCCATCTTTACTCTCAAAAACTTTTATCCAAAATGCCGAAAGACTCTTTTCCTCCAGTTTAAGTGGATGTGAACATTTGGGGAGCTTAAAGAACTCGACATTTACTTAAACTTTCCACTGTTTAATTTAACTACTCCATTACTAACCTACTTGCTGCGAAAAAAATAAATATTTAAATCCTCAAACTCATTTTAAAAATCAAATTTAAATTTAATTCGCATTAAAGAACTAAATAATTTACTTTTTCTCTATTAAAGTTAATTTAAAGTTTAAGTTTATAATATACTCTGGGTTTTCTTGAAATATCTGTAATAAGAACGACCATTAAAAATTCTAACAATTGTAAGTAATTAAAATAAAGCTGGGAAAAGCTTTATTAGATAGAAAAAATGCTTTAAATAGCAGTTTCAATTACTTGAAGAAGAGTAATAATGTAATTTGAATATATTGTGAAAGAACAACAATTAATGTGTTGCTTGCAGGGAGTTCTTTGACTTTAAATTAGGGCTTTATGACCAAGGTGAATGTGGATGACATATGGGGTTTATACAACGAGATATGGAGCTATTAAACTCATTAATGGTACTGGAGACGATTCAGACGATCCACTCTTCCTCGTAAAATTTTTAAATGGCGCAATAAACGTTTAAGCCTCTGTAATTAATTAATTCCGTCAACAGAGGATATCAGCTTTCCTCATCTTCATCTAATAAATCTTGGACTGGAAGTTAAAAACTCACTTAATGAGTCGAAGACAGGAACTGTGAGGGAATTAACGAGAGGGATGAGCTCAAGTTTAATTAGAAAACAAGGGAAAGATGTTTCTGATGAGACTTCACCTCGCATTATCAAGATCCATGATAATATTCTCTTTTAAGGATTCCTATCACTCCGAGATAAAAAGATAATAGCAACCCAACTAGGCAGATACAACGAGACATACAAGTACCTAAATAATTAAATTGTAAAAACTTAACTACATGTTGTTTGTGGATAAGACTTTTGCCCAAGCAATCCATAAAGGAAATGAGATTTTTTGCAAAGTAAATGCCTACGTGGATTTTCTTCTTTCATAATTTTATATTGTAACAAGAAATTCGGTATGAAGCCATGACCTGCCATGAAAGCTTGTCTTTAAAACTTGTAGGAATTAGTATGAATTCTCAACACTAAATGTAATTAAAAATGCTTACATATTCCTTTGACCATTTATATCAATTTAATTTATAACATTTTACGAAAACTTCATTCAACTTTGATCCAAACATTTTGATTTTTTCTAGAAATGGTATTTTCGAAAAGATACTAATGAAAATAAATACTTATTTTATAGTGCAACTAAAATTTTTAAAGTTATAAAATTTAAATATTGGCTTATAATATAACAATAATAGAAAATGTAAAGACTTGATTATTACAATAATTTATTAGCATAATTATTATAAAATTAGGATTTAAGTTTTAAATTATATTTTTTTCCATTATGTTCCAAACAAGCAGAACAAGTGAGTTAAAGGAAACGGAAAGGTTGAGAAAATCCCTTAAAGACATCCTAAGATGGAATACATAGATTCGCGAGCGCGAGGAAAGTCTAAGGGATGAGAGAAGGCACAAGAAAACAGAAGAGTTTTGATTGAAGAAATCGCATTGGGAATTGAGAGCACGCTATTTCACCAGCCTCTCCCGATCCCTTCTTTCTCGAATGTCCTGAAAAGAAATGGATTTTTGATGAATTATAAATTGGGAAAGTTAACTTTGTTCTTCTTGAACCGATAGAGACTTTTTTCCCTCCTACCTTTTCCGCACCAGAGTCCACAGAACGACACGGAGATCTCAAATATCCTCAAATTTGAAATTCAGTGTAAAACAAGGACCAAAAAACAACATTGGACGGGAAGACGAAATAAAAAAAGATGATGTTGAGGAAAATTTGCTCCGCCTCAATTTCTCCACAGTATATCTCTCATAAATAGAAGGTTCGGCCGGCTCTTGTGTAGTTCTTCATCATAAAATCTGCCGTCTGATATTACTTTGTATAGAAGTGCTGTATATAAAATAATAGCCTCGTCTCCTTTATTCTTTTTTACTATACACCTGACACTTCCCACTTACTCAAATATTCAGGAGATAAGACCCTTGAGGAAAGAAGAATATTTTATATTCATTTTTATTTGAATTCCACGACTCAATTTTGAAATACATAAAAAATAGCATGTTCAGCTTGTAGTTCCCTTTATCATCCTGATCGTCCATCATTATCTTACTTTCTTTTAGTTTATTCGAAGAGTAAATCGTAAATCAATATACCAAATAAACCTAGTATTTCTATTTAACATTTTCCATATTTTCCATATCATCATCCATATTTATAATTAAATAAATTTTTAGAGAAAACAATTTGTCCATCTGATGTCATCAGACGAGTATATGTACCTTGATCTGATATTTGTAACTAAAAACAATCTACATAATATTATTAGTTTAAAATAATTTAAAAATATTTTCAGTAAGATAGGTATAGTATAGTCATGAACAAGATAATTGACCAAACTGATTGAGTGATGAAAATTTCTTAATAAAAATCAGTGTTACGAAAATCCTGGCATAAAGATGAAAATTCTATTTAGAAAAGGCTTTATGCAAATCTAATAGGACTATTTTGTTATCTATTATTATTATCTCAGATGGAAGATCTTGTACTCCGCATTTAGCCACAAGAACAATGAGAAAGATAAATAAATGAGCCGAGTGTTCTGAAAACTCTTCTCTCCCTTTAGTGGTGGAATGAGAAAAGGGAGGAAAACTAAAGCGACTCATATAAAATGTGAGGCTGAGGGAACGAGCATGGTCACTTAATTCAAAATGATGGGCTCCAGATCTAATTTAGACACATTATTTGTACTCTCTAAACTCTTAAGGCATAAATTAGCTCCCGAAAACTTTCCTTTCAAAGGAGAAATTCACTCTCCCAAACTTGTTAATACGCATATTGAAACCTCAAATAGTAAATCGAGCTCTCACCATCATGTGCTTTTACAAGTGTAGTTTATGTATATCCCACCAAAACCTGCTCTTTAAACTGGAGAGAGTCGGCCTTCTTGGAAAATGGAATAAATGCAAGAATGTTCGCAATTCCATTTGTTCAACTATGTGCACAATAGTGTGTGTATTAGAAGTTCATACAGAGAGAAAATGGCAAAGAGAAATCATAAGTTTCTCGAATAAAGATAATGAAATTATTCATTTAAGAAGAAATTATATTGTACGTTGAAAACCTCGACGGCCTTACTAATTCAAATTCCAAACATAACTCATTTTAAGTTCATTAAAGGAAGAAATAAATTAAATTTCCAAATTCAAAAAGATCTTTTATGCCATATAAATTAGATAAATTTCCCTGTTCATTTCCATTGTCTTCAAGATTAACTCTGCTTCCCATTAAATGATTTCTCCCGTTAAGCTCTGGCATTATTTTATAAATTATAAAATATCTCTCATGGTCAAATAATTTAATGTCACTGAATTAAATATTAGAAAATTATATATTCACAATAATCTTTCTAAAATATCAGATTAAGTATTTCGACTCAGCAATTGTTTTTAATCGATATTTAGAATCTTCAATACCTTACTTTAGTATAATAAACTAGTTGGTCATGAACAAAAGAATTAAGAATCTCATCTAAAATGAACTGTCAAATTGGCATATCTTCGACTTTCCTCTTTTCGCCTTCCTCATTTTCTCAATTGATAAAGTCAGAGGAATTTGAGAGAAATTTCTCAAATTTCCATTCAAGTCAGAACTTAATTTAATTGTTGATTTTCTCAAAGTAATAATGCAATTAACTTTGACATCCTTTGTCATCCAAGGCAGAGTCAATTTTAAGGTAAAAGTCTGTTTGTGACTTGAAAATGTCCCGAGTCCTCAAATCTGGTTCTGCCTTCTTGCAATGTTCTACCTTTCTAAATCTCATTAACAAAAGTAGAGAAAATTGAAGGGTTATTATCCCACTGACTACGTCGTAACTCGTTCAAAATAAAGTTTCAAATTGAAAATTAGAGTCTGAAGATTCTAAATAAGTATATATCCTCTTAGACATTAAACTTCCGTATTATATAAGCCAACAATGGCGTTGAAATAGATGTATTTCCTATATTTGTATAGTTGAACAGTGAGGTTCTGAGAAATTCATTTCCTTTGTTTGTTCCTTGGGTTTAAATTTCATCAAGGCGGTCCGTTGACGAATTCAGGAGGAAGCCCTTTTATCTTTTCCCTATTAACTACTCATGTTGATGCGGAAGAAGTTGTGTTGGAGGATCAAGGGATCCACTCCCGTACACGAACATTTTCTCCACCAAGAAGAGCCATTAAACTCGATGGGTTTGTTTTAAAGATCGGACCGCGTCCTCGAGTCCTATGAAGTACTCGTTGGGTCTCTGGAGAGTTTCTCTGATTTACATCCTCCGACGCGTCGGGCCTCCAGGCTCACTCTTTTCCATAACTCCTCCACTTTGTGACAGGGAATGAATTTCACCTTTCTCGACCTCCCCGCCGCTCCCCCTCATTCAGCTAATAAGGAGATCGATATTCACTCCGACCATAATGCCATTATTAGCCTTCCTCGACGATCCCGCCCTATCGTCTAAATCATCATTGTTTTTATTGGATCAAGTTTCGCTCATTCCCCATTGTTCATCCCATTATGACCAACTTTTCTTTGCCCATTATTCAAATATTCCCCCGCTTGGGCTTGAAAATGGAGAAATGTGGATACTTGGTATTTATATATGGGCGCCGGTTTGAGGCTCAAAAGAAAAAAAATAATTCGGTAAAGAGAAAAAAGTGAATTGAATGGAAATTATTTTATTTGAAGTCTTAAAGTCTAATACTTATATCCAATCAGGAGGAGGATCGATAAGGGACGTCGGGTTCTTACTCAAGATACCCATCGAGTCTTTTTAAGCTCTTTATGGCCTTTGCCATCTGGGCCTTGATGTCCAGAATCCCATTTATTGGTTTAAATCCCTCTTTGGATAAATAGGGCTGATATTCAGCCGCTGACCCCATTTAGACTCGAATAATTGAAATTGAAAATACACATTTTCCAATTCTCAAATTGAACATAAATTTTGGCACGGTTCATATCTCCCAGTTTTTACAAATATACGAGTATAGAAATGCTTTAGGTATATATAATATTACTTATAGATAATGTATAGCATCTATGGAGCTTACTCAGTTAAGATAGCAATTTAGCAATAATATACAATATACTTTTGTGTAATATATCTATATTATATTGTATCTGAAAAATATGGCTTGCAGACTTCGTCTCCACTTTGCAATCGCATCAGACCACTCCGAATCTCTTTTGTTAAGCCACACTAGACCGGGTTGTTGTTTAGAATTTAATTGCTTTTGCTTTGCCTCATTATGTTCACTAAACTATAGACAAACACAATGAAGGATATAATACTTCAAGTTAATAGAATCCCCATTTCGAATACCAAATAGTTACACATTGAATAAAAAGCTAAAAAAAATTCCTCAGCCCAAAATTCTCATCATCAAAAGGAAAAGTAGAAAATAGTTTAAAGAAAACTAAATACATTTAAACTACTCAAAGGTTAATAAACTTTGAAACATTTATATTATTCCAGGTTAAATATTTTATACAGAATGTCTCGTGTATTAAATGTTTTCATACAAAAATGGCAAAAAGTTAAAACGAGCTTACTAGATTTTGAAAGCAAAAACTTTTACACTCTATATAATAAAGTTTAATGTCTGATAGAAGTCCATATAAAAGCTCTTCTCTGATAATACAAATGCATAGGAGAATCGTTAAGTAAAATGCATCATGTGCATTCAATTCATTCCTCTTTT
The DNA here is from genome assembly GCA_009869795.1 of Neelides sp. FZ-2019. Classification (NCBI taxonomy): domain Eukaryota; kingdom Metazoa; phylum Arthropoda; class Collembola; order Neelipleona; family Neelidae; genus Neelides; species Neelides sp. FZ-2019. The sequence continues at coordinate 33,143 of VJMY01000245.1, forward strand.
CATTCATTCCCGAATCCGATTGTATCATTTAATCCTCTCCGACCTTCCCAGAGTGACCACGTACGGAATGAATGAGATCGAGAATGCGAGAGACTCAAACTGGCTAAAAAGCTACAAGGAGCTCCGGGGGAAAATTCATTTCCTTTTGGGGTAATTTTATCGGTTGGCCGATGGTATGATCGTAACGTCGTTGACTGGTTCAATAATAAGAAGAATTCCTTCTCGAGAGCTCAAAGTGCTTTCTCGTTCTATTGGACTCTGCGGAAGAACAATGGGGGATTTGGCCGAGAGAAAGATGTACTCCGTCCGTGGATGAGAGTGGGCAGGGAAAGGGCGCACAAATGAGCCTCCCCTCTCTTCTTTTTACTTCCCCACTAATTTATAGGAAGGGAGCCGAGGAGTGAGGGCCATTATATAACCTTCCGATACTTTCTTCTGATACACTACGAGAAGATACGCTCGAACCTCGTTGGCCAAACTCCTTTTGATTCTCCATTTCCTCGGCCTTAAGCTTCTCCACATTCTCCAATCTTCATTCACGCTCCTTCCAGAGCCAGAGAGGAAAAAGTACCAATAAAATCTCCCTGGTCGACAACCTACTTTATGTTATCTCAAAGGCCCTTTAATCACTCCCCTTCCTTTCTAATTAGAAATGAGTTATTGAGACTCATTTACTTTCTTTCTATCTCACAACGTCGAGATGTGTTCTGCTCGTAAAACTCGTAAATAGCGCAAAAAAGAAAATCAATTCCAGCTCCAAATCCATTATAAAGACTTTTCTAAGCTTAAGCTTGAAATTCATTAAAATTTCTTTTAAAAGGTTTAATCAAAAAAGTTGACTAAAATTTATTATAAAAGTAAAAAAATATTTTTACGTAAATATTTCTTTAAAGTTTGAAATGTCTTTGCATTTTACCAAATATAAATCTTGAAAGAAATAGTATTTTTGAAATTGAATCAATTCTTCAGACTAGGATCTATGTAATATTAAAGAAATTAAAGGATTTGGCTCAAGTTCCATTTTTACACCTTCATAAGCTTGCGAGAAAAAGTATGTCAGGAAAAAGGTGAAAATGGATGAACGCCGTGTGAGATCTGTAGGAGTTGGAAGGCGAGATTTCATAAAGACTGTTCAAGTGGATGAGGAACCATTTGGATCTGCACTTAGAAATCTCGACTCGCTGGCATTTTAACCTCTTCCTTCATTGAAGATTGAAGACCAGCCGCTCTCCTCAACGTATCATCTTTAAAGGGTTGGAAGTGAGAGTCAGAAGGCGAGAAAAGGGGCCAAAGAGTTTCTCTTATTCTTCAAACGTACTAAATCCAAGATCCCCAAAGTATACGCCTTAACTTCAAACTTGAATCCCCACCAACTTCCTCCGAATTTCTCTCGCCAATAACACACATATCTTATACATTACTTACTCTCCCATACATAGTAAAACCAGCATACATAGCCTTATACCATGCGAGAGAAGGAAATTTACGAGTTTATCGTATAACAAGTTCCTTGCTGACTTATCCTTTGGCCTATATATTCCTCTTCCATACGGCCACACGTGAAGTGAAAAGTCGAGATTCAGAGAGAGCACGAGCCGCGCGTTAGGCCATACTTACGTCCATACTCATATTATGTAAGTAGTCGGATAAGGGAGAATACCTCTGGTGAATCCTTCAAGTTCCACTCGGGTCCTTTCTGCGAATGTAATAGGGAAAGTGGAGGAACGTCGCCGGTTAAAGAGGAATAAGGAAATCGATGAAGTTGGGCCAAAAGAACCCAAGAAGAAGAAGACTTCCACAGGAATGCAAAACTTCTCCGACCACCGACTACACAAATAGCTTCTTCCTAATATTATATTCCTCCGGATCGGATTCAAAGATCCAAATTCCGAATTCCACGGGTTATTTACAATTTACATACGATTCTCTCCGGCTTAAAATGCTTTATGAATGCCAAATCCTATGCTCTACTATGTATAATATACATTTATTGCTCCGGACTCTCCTAACTCTCTGAACTCGGTGAGGGAAAACAGAGTTCTTTGAGGAAGGAACAGAAAGGCAAAGTCAATAAGGGAGTGTGTATTATTACTAGACCTCCGTTCTGGTACAGGAGGTAAAGAGAATGTAGACACAAGGGTTCCTTTACTTAATCCCCACGAAGATTTCAACCGGCTGCATATTTGATAAGGACCAAGGTTTTCTCTTTAAGAGATTCCTCAGGGCGGGTCTTTTCCCCTGCAATGCCCGGCTTTTCTCCAATTCCGAGAGGAATAAAACCCACTGTTCTATTTGGTAATAAATAAGAGAACTTGTTAAAGATACAATTTAGAGCGTCATAACCTAATGGTAAATTATTACAAGTTTTGGCTCTTTCTCTCTCTCTTCTCTGCTTCATTGGTTTCTTTCCGAACCAGCCTGTAGACATTTAGCATAACCGTGCACTTCAACATGACTGTTGTTGCATGTAGTGGATGAAATATATTATATGCTCTATTGATACACATAGAATCAAATACAAAAGAGTATATAGCTATACTCAATAATGCTTTTACATAATAAAGAACGTGAAGAGAAAGTCTTAAATGCATATTGCGTAATAGTGAGAGTACATTGAAAGTAAACGTAATAACTTGAGGTGAGTTACCCCAACCTTTGTATTTTCCTTCTTATTTCCCTTCGTTCTTGTTGGTCTTTCCAATTTACAAACTTTTCCCACTATGTGGCTTCACTAAATTGCAACCTTCGCGAATAAACAAAAGTCAAAGTGTAAAGAGTCATATGGTCCTAATATACAATAACAGTTTAATAGTTTTTATTAAAAACAACCTAAATAAAAAAGCACCTTTGTTAGCTAATTAATATTTATCTATTTGTAAAACGAAAGACGACTAATTCTCAGAAAATGGAACATTATCCCTATCATTAGCAAAACAAAACTATTATTTGAACTTTAACATTCTTAATTAATATATTAATTTTAAATTCATTTGACTTAATTTTTTTTATTTTTGCAAGTAAATAAAGTTTAGAATTCTTATTTTAATATGTAGAACTCATATTTAATGAGTTTGAGGGAGGGTGAGTGTGTGAGTTCTTCAGCCTCAAACCCTCATTATGATCCTCCCACATGAACAATATCCTCACTGGCAAATATGAGAAGCTGAGGGAATCTCTGACAAAAGTCCCAAAAGGCACATTACAAAGTTCCTTTCATTACAAAAATTGAAGGAGTATCAACTGTGAAAGCGTTTCCCCTCTTTCCCCGCTTAAGTGCACTTTTTTGGAGGCAAAGGGAGGGAAATTGGTCCCGGCGGCTCTCAAGCCCGACCATGCATTATCAACTCTAATTTTTGGGTTCAAAGTTTCTCCGTTATATTTTAATACACGCGGAAGTTTAAGTGGTTCTTCGTCATTATAATGGGGGAAACAGGTAAAAAGAGCCAGGAAGTTTATGAACATTACATGCAGATGTGCGGAAAATCAAAATCTCATTGCACATCTTTCCTTGGGCATTTTCCTACAAAAATCTCAACTTTGCAATCTTTTCTCCAAATAAGCACCAACTTTTAAAAATCACAATTTTTATAATCTTTATTGTTAATTCATGTAATATCAAATTACTAGTAATCTTAAAAAGCAACTCAACAAAATCATGAATTTTTATCAAAATCTTCAAAAAATTATTCTTATTCTTGTAAAACAAATAAAACATAATATTGTATAAGCCAAAAATATTGAATAAAAAACAATTGTAAAATCAATGAAAAAATTATATATAAAAATTCCCGACCATCAAATATTTAATAGTTTGCAAAAAAGTAAGGAATTTTATGAGCCAAACTAAACGAGCGACTATTTTATAGTATCGAATAAAAAGGTGAAGGCCGTCATAGAATGAAAACGTTCGCGATTACGCTCCTGTATAGGTAAAAAAATAGGCCTAGCCAAGTGTAGTGTGAAAAGGAGAACTGTTGTGAAGTTTTATAGATAGAACAAGTCCCTCCCAGTCTTTTCCCCATGACGAAGCTCAAATGTCACCGAAGCGATTTCCTGCGTAATCGTAATAGAATGGTGAAAGAGGAGAATTAGGGAGTTGGTGAAAGGAAAAGGCTATGAAGGATCCGCCAAGACACATCACACACAACATAAGGTCTTCTCCCTTTCATCATATGCATAACAGCATAAGATCCATCCAATACTCGGTTGTTATGCTTACGGACCAAGTGAGTAAAGGATAGAGAGAATATCATAAATTGCCAAACGGGTCTTTGAGGACTACACCCTTGAGACCCGAGACATTATATGCAATGCAGGAGGACCAGAAATGCCTTCTGTGTGTCTCGTCGTCTCGTCGGTAGTGGGAATATGGGAAACTTTGCTTTTTGGCTTCCCTTCCGTCCCTCTCCGCACCAGGGAGGAAGAAAGAGGATGAGAAACTACCAGGAAAGAGAACCGGGAGAAGACCGGGCATTTGAAGAAAGAGGACAAAAGAACGGGCGAGGCGACGTGTACTTCATCCACCGCACCGATTCCTTAAATCCTCTTCAGCTCTCTTTTTCATTTCCTTCCCTTTCTGCATATAATACATGTTTCATTCGGAGGTCGTGACCCAGTAGGAGATGAGAAAAGAAATCCAAACCACGAGCCCCTTTCATATCGATATCCCACCCGGTTCTCTTTAAAGGCTTCTTCCTATCACCACACACTCGCTTCACACCAGTCAGGACAATTTTCCACTTTCTGATTCGCACCGGATTTCTTTCTTCGCTCCTCCGTGGGTCTTAACAATTGGAATTCTTCCTATATGAACCCTTTCAAACGATAAAATTACTTGGGGATATAATATTCGACCAATTTCCAGAATTTTCACTTTGCCTTTCTCTTCTTTTCATGAAAAAATGATTATTTTCCATTATGAGATTGTTATTTATTAAGTCACATTTGATAAAGTTAAGGCAGAGTATATAAAAATGCTTTTACAGCCTTTACGATTGTATCACAGGTATTTTTCTTTAGCTCAAGATATTTATAAGGATAAATGGAAGGTTATAAGTTATAATTAATAGTTTCTTTATATGAAAAATTATAATTATCAAGTTAGGATCAAATTTTTGAATAAGAGGATTACATTTTTGATGATGTCTTTAAATGAAAGGAAATCCTTAAAATTAATCACTCTAAATATCGTTCGTCTGCTTATTAAATTTAGTAATTTTTTGTAGATATATTCAACTTAAACTTATGTATAGCTTGCTTATTATTACTCATTTAAGCTTAAATTTTTATAAACAGCATCTTATTGTTAGTATAAATAATAGTGAGATCGGAAGCAATCTCCTAAAAATCGCAAATAAATACTTGTATGAATTTCCTTAATAAAAGCCAAGGTATATAAAATATGTAAGCTTTCTAAGTTAAGCAATAATATACAAGTGAATGTAATTTAAGAGTATTAAACCTAATAAAATAAACTTAAATGGTAAAAAAGTTTAGTTACTGAAGAATAAAATTAAATTCATTTTTGAAATCTAAACAATATAGTTTCTAACTTTATGGTATGGTAATTAATTTTATAATTTTAATTTTTAAAATTATTTAATTAAGCGTTTTCTATAAAAACTTAAATAGAAAAATCTTTAAATCTCATCTGTTTCTCTTATTATTTTTAATGTATGATAAAAGGAATGAATTTGTGTCAAGATCTCATTTTTAATTATTCCTTTAAAAAGTTCGTTGGTTTGAATCGATTGAGACGGAGGAGCATATTGAACTTTTGTGCGGGTGAAAATAAGATTGAAGGAAATCAATAGGAATTTAGTGGTAAAGAGAGTTCGCGTCCAGTTTGTTTTAATTCAACTGCAACCTTCCCTTCAATTTCCGCGTGAGTTCAAGGAGACGGCGGAAAGGAGAGTTCCGCTCAATTCAAAGGAACGTGAAATGCTCTCTGGGCTGACCAAGGCTTTCGAGAAAACTTTCTTTTTCTCGACGTCGAAACTCCCTTGTTGTTCCTCGTTGATCATTGATGGGCGGAGAGGAAGAAGTCGGTGAAGTCACACTTTAGGGATTTTTGTACGTCTTGAGGGATTTGAGGAAGAGTCGTTGCATTTGGGAAGAGCCAAATTCTCCACGCTTCACTCGATCCCTTGGTGCATTGAGGAGGTGATGGGAAGACGTGAATGTCCGGGCCTTCAATATCTCCCGCACACTCCCAAACCCTCACACCCAATTCAGACAAAAGTTGTGAAAAGTGACTCCAGGGATTTGTCTCTTTAAATTTAACAAAAAAAACTTGCGCCTTTTTGTTTATCACTTCTCTCCATAACCAAAATTAAAAACTTGCTTTTAAATCCAAGATTTTTATAAAATTGAAAGAATTATTTTTATTAATTCATTATTAAATAATTGGGATATAAATATTTTAGATTTGAACATTACATGTAATTTCTCGATATCTTTATATCATATGATTCCTATGCTTCGATTTGATAAATAAATTAACTAGATTAAAAAAAGGTATTGCACTAAATATCTTAAAGTGTATTCAAAAAATAATAATACAAAACATTAATGGTAGAATCTTATGTTCTCCCACACAACCAGAGACTCGTTTGGGTAGCACGAGCCTATTGAGATCTCTACAAATTATGAAGCATACGTTTCTTTAAAGACTCTTCTTTTAAATCAATAATAATCAAGCGAATGTGAATTCTCCTTCTGGGAATTTGCCAGAGTATCGGATTGGAACGTTTCCACCGGCAAAGGCCCCGAGAGTCCCAAGTTTTGAGAAACAGTCCCACTGACTGACTAACTGACTCAACAGACCGATTCAGCATGAGCTCATTCAATTTCCTCTTGAGAAAAGACTGACATTTATTTCCCCTTCCTATCCTTTCCCTTTCTTCCTTTTATTGAGTTGGCGTCGAAAGGAAGCCAGCAGAAGATTCCGCAGAAGGAAATACGCCATGCTATGCAACAACGCAAATGGTCATAATAATCCACATCGAGATCACTCCGACTCTCCCATTCAATAATATTTCATCATAGGACTTAACAAATGCCCCTAATATATCATTTCATAGTTTTATATTTATTAAGCTAAACTTATCTCATCAGGCTATAATATAATATTACAACAGGCTTATAGTCATTCGAGACGCTGTAGTAGATATATATATATATATATATTATACATATTACAAGAAGATGAAAGAACGGACGCTCGTCGACGAGATGATGGATTTGATAACAAAGGTGGAAAAGTGGAATGTCAATTTGAGAGTAGAAGTTAATAATATGATTGATTCTCTCTGCCGGGCGAGACGAGAGGCGAAACGAGTAGGAATGAGAATAATGCCATTTGAATGTGTCAATCAGGAGGAATAAGGTGAAGGGATATTGAACCTCCTCGCTCGTGATGATGAGGGGAGTCAAGTCCCAGCGTGCGTCCTTCCTCCATTCACTCCCATTGTTAGCCTCCGCCAGACTCCCTCAATATTCCGCTATTCTCCTCCTCTGGGCCATTGATCATCAAAGGCGAGAGGGACTTCAGAAGTAAATATACGCATTCGACCCCAGGCACTTCAAACAAATATCCCTCACAATATGTGTGTGCTCTTGGTGGCCAAGTTTAAACGAGCTCTTCACTGACCCTTCACGAGGCATTTATATTTAACATCCAGAGCAGTGCGTGGGAAATCAAAGGAATGCTATGCAAATTGAATGGACTGAAGAGAAAAGACAAATACAGTTCACAATCTCTTCCCACTGTCCAGTCAGTATTTACAATTTAATATTTTTTATATATGAGATTACATAAATGTTCTACCCGATTGATTTTATCCGACTGTTCTCAATTCTCAACTAAAATTATTTGAACGCTCTTTCACCCTCATTAATCTTTTTTATAATTTATAAACCCTGTCCCATATAATAAAATGAGTGAGAAAGGGAGTGAAGGCTCAATAATTTTTTTATGTTCCATCATGATTTTGATATATGGATTTCATTAACTCTTCATAATTTACCCTTATGCTTAAATATACGGAGGAGAGGAATAGCGGAGAAAGCGTAGAGACTCCTAGTGAAAAGAACTTAACAACTTTTGAAGAACCTCTCTTAAGAAAGGGTAATTTGAGCTCCCGAAAAACCGATAACTTTCTCCCGTTCTTGTCACGCTGCATTAATTTGGGAAATCAAAGGGAGCGACTCCTCCTCATTCTTTGGTTTCAAGTGGGCGCTCTCAACTTCTTCCTTACACCATTTCCAAATCCTTTATTACCTCTTAAGAGAGCGGAACTCGTCGGAACAATCCAGGACCGCATTATAATAATAGGCCAAGTCCTCATCTATAGATCAAACCGTAATAATCATAATAATACGAATACGCGGCCCTAACTCTTCCCGCGTCCCCCATAACCATGCTAAAACTCGACAACTGCATTCATCGATTGGATTTAGGAAGCAAATAAACTTCAATCTTCTCCACCAGTTTCACAATATAGATACAAAAGGGAATTCACGTTTTATGAATTCCCTCCATAAGCCTCCGCTACAATAATAATATATTCTCTATATATTCTGGCTATTTCATTCCTCCAAGAAGAGATTTGGGATCCAAGAGGAATAAAATGATTTGATCGAAAAGTTTATCCGTCGTCCACCTCGCAGGCTATTCTCTACCACTATAATCAAATCTTCACAAAATATGATCCTTAATTCCTTCTCATTGCTCAAGCCTAGAGGCTAGGATATTAAAACCACTGGTACGTAATTTCATATTATGAATCAAATTCAAGAATCCGTGTAATTTTGTTATAACTCAATTCTCAATATACCATTTCTAATGTATTAAGATCCTATGTTTTAATATAGGATCAGGAGTTCTCCACAAAACATCCAACAAATGTCAAATGTATGCATAATAAAAGGTGTTAATCGTCCACTACCACAAAGGCGTCTCTCATTTATATGAAAAGTTTAATGTTCCATATTAAGTACAAATGGCATTTTTAAGTACCACCGTGATATAACAAGTTTAGCTTAGCTAACATGTAAGTTTATGTCTATCAGGGTAGTAAAAGTGCAATAATATGAAGAGAACGCATATATTATTATTCCACAATCTGAGAATCTAAAATTGAAGGTGGAATTACACCGCCACTGGAGTAATAACAGAGTGGCTTTTATCGTTCCTCCCCATGAGTCTATTTACACATAGGGAATATTAGGTGAATTAAACCATTGTTTTGTCAAATGTACAGGCCGAGGTGGGAAACGAAGGATCCGAAAAACCCGAGCGAAGAAAATATTATTCATATGTGAAAATGAGCGTGTGGTTAAGTCAAGCTCAAATTAAATGATATCTCGGGCCGAATCTCTCCCTAATGCCCATTATCTCATCATGGGTTGTTTCCACTCGGCAGTCACACGATGCAGTCAAAAAGTTTGAGTTAAAAATCCAAATTTCTTTCAATAAAGTCACCGCCGTCGTTTCTCCTGTCAATTTTACTTTTATACTATCCCTCAAAACCCATATATTAATATATGAGAAACGAGCACAAAGTGAGGAAAAGCATAGAACAGCGAGTTCTCAAAAGTTTCTCACTGTATATAGTTAAGTTATGATGAGCGAGACGGTCGCAAACCGGGCGCCGAAAGTAAAAAGAGAAGAGTGAGAATGACGATAGAAAGGAGAGTCCTCGCGTCCCTCTTGGAGTATTAAACGACTAGGAGAGAGAATAAGCCTGGCTGGCTCCGGGTTTTTTCCTCATTTCCCCACTACTCATATTTCACTCCTTTCATTATGAGAAATGCTCCCTTTGTTTTGATAAATCTCCGTTGACATTCAAACTGATTCCTCAGAGTCTCCGTGTGTAATATAATTCACCTTTTCTTTCCTCTCTCCCAGTTGAAGGTCGGAATGAACCAAGTCCAAGAGATGAGACATCCGACGCCATTATTCTCACATACATATCTCGATCAAATTCACGCGATAAGGTCCGCAACGCAGCAGAAACTGAGGTGATGATAAATTTTAAGAAAATACCATACTATTTATATAATATATCAATATTAATATTACATATCAATATTACATATCCCTCCCATCTAATAAATTTATATATTGACCATTAAATGCATTTCGTCCTGGAGCTATCAAGTAATGTATTCTAGATATATTTTTTATACGGTAGGTATATAATAAATAAAATCTGTCGTACTTCTAATGTACTACAAATAGAAAAACTATAAGTATAAATATACCATGATTATTTCTATCCTTTCCTTACATGGGCTTTATATAGTGAATCCAATAGGTTTAAGGAATAAAAGTGACTTTCGCCCGTGAGTGAATCTCAAAGAATGTTCAAGGGGGCCTTTTGGTTAAAAGATGTGAGAGTGCAGGTTGGACATTTGGGTCTTGGTAATGTTTGACTTGGGTCCGCCCATTCACTTTCTGCTTTTAAAATCGTTAAAGGAGGCTGAGAAGGTCTGTATAAATAAATGATGGGCGCGGAGACAGTCGGAGATTTATCTTCCTAATAGAGATGGAAGGAGATGGGGAGATGTTAACTTATCAAAATTAGACATGAGGAAATAACTCTCACAGTTCTCTTATTACATAAATTCATCACATCGTCCTGAAACTGACGATCCAATCGTATAATTCTCCTTTTAACAATATACATACCTATATAATCGCAAATATCCTCGTATAACGCATAGCTTGTAATAGGCGAAGTAGAGGGATTAAGAAAAGGCCACTAGGGTCAATCACTTAATTTGACTCTTGAATTAAATTATTTCCCTCAACATCTTCATCGTCAATTAATTCTTGATCCTCAATTTTCCCTTCACATCTTAAAACCCACATCCTTATATCTCACACTTTTCCTCTGGCACAGACATAAATAAGGAGGGAAAATTTGACCCATCAGCAAAAGCCCTCCAGATAACCACTACTTAATTTACGCTGGAGCAAAAGGTCCTAATCTTCATCATCTTTACTTACACAAGTTCGAGAGTTTTGATTACATTAGAGCATCTTGTGGCGAAGGAATATTTCATAATTTTCCCTATACATGTTTAGGGAAAATTCTCCAAGTTGAAAATGAGCATAATAATCCCAAATATGTGGTGCGGTGAAGATTGAACCTGCTGGGACTCGTGATATGTCGGTGAGAACTAAATTTTCTGAATCTCTGTCTGAATAAGTCTGAAAAGAGCGGATAGAAAGTTTCATACTTTCTCACTAGCTATAGAGACTTCATACTTACTTTTATAACATTCCAGCCGGTAAAAGCGGAAGAGAGTCTTAGATATGAGACACAGGGAAGAAGAGAAATGTAATCCTTTAAGTAGTATCTTCCTCGCTCAGTATCACCTACGGAGACTTTTCCCGATTACATTGCTCTTTCCGGACTTAACTCCGCGTACATCCGAGGAGGCTCGGAAATGAACAAGGAGACGACTAATGGCAACGAGGGGAGCACATGTTCTCCTAAGGCAAATTATATCCCTTTCTTTCTCTCCCTCCTCCCAAATCCACACACACACTTGAAGGGACTTCTGAGAGATGATGAGTAAATACCATTTTTGGCCTCAAGCCCCCGACAAGTTTGCATTTTAATATTAGATGACAGGAATCCGTTGGCAATCCCTCGCGTTCTCAAAAATATCCAACGAACCGAAAGATTCTCCCAAAGCCTCAACTCTTCAAGTAAATACGTCATACATCGCCATTGCATATCTCACTTATCTATAGAAATATTGTGTATACTTAGATCTGAGATCTTGTAAAGTTTTATATTCTACGAGTTATTATGGATTCCTTGGACTTGTTTGGAATTTTCTTATTGCCCTCATAAGAAATTTATTTCCTACTTTTAAAGAAAATATGAATGAAAGTCTCCCATCAACTCCAACTACGAGACCATCAATCTAATTTTATGAATTTGAATATCAATGGAAATGGCCATAAATACTAAATTCCTTCACAAACGCAATCATGTAAAGCACGTTTACTAAGATGTAAATAGGCGTCTTTTTCGCATCAGACATACACGTAATGATATAAATTCCAAGTTGGTCCAAGAATATTTCTCCAAATGAAGTTTGTTTATCGTGATCAGTTTGAGAAATTTGAATATCTAAATAATAACGGGGTTTATTGTAACTACTATAATGTATACTTTTATTAACATTGGTGATATATAAATACAAATTTCGGGTTTCGCATGTATTAAATTTCATTTTTTCATAAAAATGAGATATTAAAATAGCTTGGCAATGTAAGTAATACTCCTTTGAAAGGCTTCAAGCAAAGAGAAGAGACGAGATGAAGAGAAAATGACAAATGTGGTGAGTGCAAGAGAGTTTAGAAAATTCTGTGAAATAGAACTGCAAGAACTTTTCAAAATCTTTTCTTGAGCTTTTCTAAAGGCGATGTCAAAATTATCTTATGGATTTAGACTTCTGGGTCTTTGGGGAAAGTGCGAGGTTGGCCATTAAAGGCGAGAGAGAATTGAAGTGATATAAAATAATCCATTGGAGAAAGTCCCTATGCATAAGTAGTCACTTTGTGGAGAGGAAATTACATATTTTATTACAAAGTCCCACGCACATTCCCTCCAAGTGAAGGAGAAGAGAAGAAGAAGTGAAAGCTCAATTTTGGAAATTATACTTAAAGTTTTCTTTTTGAATGTGAATCCACTTCAGCTTCCTTTCAGCTGCCATTTGAGTTCATGAAAATTGGATTTGGAGGATCTTGGGAAGGAGAGCCAGAGGAAGAGAGTTTAAGTGTATGCACGAAGAAAGGAAATGCTCATTCACTCCCAGTTCCCTCATTCAATTGATTGATACGATCCTTCTTTCCTCTCAACTCCCCGAGGGCTTAAGCGAATACCTAATAAAGTCGTAAAGGAAAAGACTCACTAATCAGTAATGGTTCAATCCACTCCTATGCCATCGCTTCGTTAAGAAAACTTAATTTTTTAATACACCTCCCACGCGTCCAAGACTAGAGTAGAATTACTCAATTGATTAAATTAAACTATAAATTAGTGATAATTATTTCTTGAAATACAGTATGCATATGAGTGTGTACTTGAGCCAACTTTATGTTTCCCCCCAAGTCAAATACAACTTTGGGTTAAAATATCTTACTGTTAAAAATTAAGCAATTAAAATTTAATTGTAACGTCGACCTACTCAAATTTTCAAAGAGTATAAGACTTGAGAGAACGACACATTTGAAAATTCTTATAAAGAAATTTTTAATATTTTCCGTAATCATCATCATTCTTACGGTTATGAATTAGAATGACCCGCCCGCACGCAATATTTTTTATGATCCGTCATTAAACATTCAATTTCAGTTCTGAGCGATGGAACGATTGTCATATAAAGTACGACATGACGAATGAGAATTTAAAATAAGAAAGTAAAAACAGCAGGTGGTCGAGGGCTCAAAGGTAAATATGAAATTAAAGCATTTTTACGACCATATAAAATCCTTTTTGTTTTACACATCAACATGAGCTACTTAAGTTTATTCAACTTCTTAAGCGTCTTGTGTATCATGTTTAATACATTTACTCTCCTCATAAAGATTGCAAAGAAAACGAGGATGACTCGAGTTATATTATTTATTATATAACAACAAATTCTTCCTATTAAAATTACAGATAGCAAAGGTAGGAAAACCATTGAAGAAATGCTCTACAACACTACGAACAACGGACATATGATAAGAAACAGGAGAGTCAAGGAGCTCCATTATTCAAAAATGGAGAGAGATGAGATTGAGAATAAGCAGATCACTTTGCAATTCACCCCTTGACTTTTGGCCCGCATATTTTGAAGGGGAAAGAAGGGGATGTTTACTCAGCTCACGTCTCGAACAAAGATGGGAAGGAGGCAACCTGTCATTTTCCCATTATTCAACAATCACTAAAGTGTCACCATCAACATGTTTTAAATGCTGAATAAATTCTTGGCCCAGCCTGGTCCTCCGTCTCCACCCACGAGGAGCTGACAACTTGCCGCTGCTCAACGACACGCCACACACCAACGACGCATTTACTATACACCTAAATGCTAAGTAAAGTGAAGTGCATTCGGGAAATGGGAAAACCTCCTTTTAAATTGCTCTGCCAAATGAGTTTACGTTCTCTTCTCGTGGTTGACAAGTTAAGATAACATGGTTAGCTGAGAACAACAAATTCGTGATGACACCCTATTTCATCATGTTGAGTTTTTACACTTAAAATACTCTCGCTATATCAAGATGATTTCATAAAAAGACAAAAGCTTAGGAAAATCAACAGGGCCTAATAATACTACGTAATAACCAAATAAACACTTTCCATTTTTGAATCTGCTGTAATAATCTTGTAAAGTAGTGTATTTAACTCAATTACTTCTGTTTAAAAATATGTGCGATAAAAGTCAATAAGAAAAAACTCTTCCTCCTTGTAAATGAACTCAATCAATTTCCATTCTTAATTAATGAAAAAATTAAGTTAGGAGTGAAGCAAGGACTAATGGAGAAAACCTTTTAGCTAAAGTGGATAAATTAACAACTGAAATACTGTGAAAGTATTTTTTGCTTGAGATTCATTTAAGAATTTATTTTTTTAAATCAAGTTATCAAAAGAATTTGAATATTTTAAAATTAAGGTATAAATTAAAATTAACATTAAATCAGGCAAAATTTTTAATAAAAAATATTTTTAAAATTTAACACCAAAAATTTTATAGTACATTTTTCGCCTTTAAATTAATGTTTAAAATAAAATAAAATAAAATAAAATAATAAATCTAATAAAATCATTTAAATAAAATTATTGTTATGTTCTCTTTTACTCAATAAGGAAGAACTTTGGCGCATCTCTTCAAAGAGAACTACACATCTTTTTATTGGATTCTTTGGCCGAGTCTCAAAGGAGCCAAGTGACGGTAAAATAAAGAAAAGCTAAGCCGGAACGATTGTAGGAAAAGAAATGGATCTCTCTACTTATTCATTTTACACCTTCTTCTTCTCTCTATGATATATATTAAATCGAGAGCAAAGTGTACTTAAAAGGAGAAGGGGGTATAAAGGGAAGAAGGAAACTTTAGAAGAAAGAATAATGGATTCTTTTATGTCATCCCTTCCATGAAATAAGAAGGAGGTGCAATAATACACCACGAGATTGTCTTCAATGGATTCCCTTTCTTGTTCTCTTGCTCCTTACCTTATTTTTATTCCTTCTTCGTCCTTCCAACTCGCTTCTTACGATTCATTATAAAACCGCCCGACTTCCGACCAAAACCCCATTCAAAAACTTTCCACAATCCATTTTAATATAAAGTATAGGTAATCATGATGCTCAAATCTCATACATATCCCACCAGTCAGAAAACTTCAAACTCTCCTCTGCTCCTTCCTCATCGCTCAAGATCTTGGAAAGAAAATGTTGGCTCTTGTTAACCAAAAGGTAAGAAAGGAAATTTCAAAAAGATCTCTCTATAATGAATACATACTCCCAAAATTGACTGAGGTTGAGGAAACCCAAATTCCTTAACGTTCACCTTAACGGCTACCTTTGTAGCTGAATAGTTAGTTATTCAGCTACAATATAAAGTTATAGCTTTGGGGTTTTGGTACAAATACTTTTCAAAGTTTTGACAAAGATGGGAATTGTGAAAGAGGGCCGAGATAAATTTCCCAAGACCTCCTGTTTTCTCCTTGTATCTTTATCGCTCACCCTCATCCGAATCACTAACATGTTGACCACATTCCTTCCCCTTGTTTGCAACCCCAAAGGGATTAACGATAAGGAAAATATTGGATATTCTGCTTATTGAGAGAATTGGCCCTACAAGGTCAAACTCATTTGTCTGTCAATTACGTCTAACGCCGACAACCGCTTTTTAAACTCTTACCTTAACCTCAATGCACACTAAACAATATAATTTCCAGTGTTAAGGAAATTCATTTTGCTTGTGCAAACATGTGTGCTTGAACTGTTTAGTAGGGATAAATAAACTCTGCATAATATACTATGTGTATACGAATATACAGGTAAAGTTTATAAAATATGACAGAAGGAATAGAATATCTCACTGTTTTCCACTTCTCGTACTACTATATCATTTTATAAATATATTTTCGCGAAGATACAACTTTTTATATTAAATTATGTATATTGATAAATTGTGGTTAAATTATAAAATTATTCGGAATATGATAATTTTTGTCGTTTCGTCCTTCACTAAAAAAAGATGCGGGAGAAGAACATGGCCTTTCCGCCAAGTGAGTGAACTGACTCATGTAGCATGTCAAGTCCATGAGCTCCGGTTTGGCTCTCCTTGGAAGGCCTACGAGTAGTTGACGCCGTGTTGGCCCACGAGCCCCAGTGCCATGTGTTACTGATTGGATGATCTAATCGATCATATAAATTTGAACCTTTACAAGCATGAATGAGTTAGATGAAAAGGCCAGAGGTTCTCCATATTCACTCCTCATCCTCCATGACCTGAATCGAAGCCAAAAAGTTTAAAAGCTGACGACGCTCTTCGACCAACCAGTCCTTATAATAATAATAATAATAATAATATATCCTGGTCCTCCACTCATGTTGAAAGGTAAAAGTAATCCTTTAGCTCCTCCAATATCACCTTATATATTCCCCGTGCAGTCCAAGACGTTTGTGCGAATAAAAGAAAGGAGGAGGGAAGCAGGATTTCCTATGATACCCCTTTTTCCCAATAAAGCTAAGAATAAGTGTGGGAAGACGTGACTCGGGTCGAAACTCGCTCTTTTCCCAATGAGCCTCCCCTTCTCGCCCGAATATTTCAGAATGCATTGTGTTAATTCCCCTGCGGTAATTCAGTTAACATGGATTCACGCCACTTCAAATCCCCGAGTCCAAAAACACCCAGAGCACCGAGAGGTCATGCATAGATCTCCTCTACACCGCACATCAAGAATTTCTTCTATGTAATACAAGAGAAATGCTCGACAAAAGAAAACGCGGCTTTCTTTCCTTTTTTCTTTTACCCTTTTCATTTGCTCTTCTTCCCCACTTGAGAAGACTTGGGCTTTTCTCTCGACTTGAGGGAGAATTAGGAAATTCAGAGGAGAAGATGGTGGAAGAGAGTTATTCGTATTCAGGAAACGAGACGGAGGTTCTTCCTCAATTCTATCCTTCCCTCCTCACTTCTTATCTCTCGCTCCCAAATTATATAAATCTTAAGATACACACTAAGTAAGTTCAATCTATAAAACTCAACCCCATCCACGTTTGAAAATCCAGCAGGGAAGAGTTTGGAGCTTCCAATTTTGACTCTGGCTGACGAGCAGAGGAGCATTCCAACAGACCGCACTTTCACCCTTCTTTGCGTAAATTTTAATATTCAACGACTCACGCCCAAAATTAAAATTTTATCAGTTTTAAGGTGGCAAGCTGATGGTGAATGCAAATTAGACAAATGCATCCTTTCATCCTAACTCTTTAAAGATACAGATTTCCCATGTTCTCAGATTTGCCCCTCGTTTATTTATTAAAGCAACTAAAGACTAATTGGAAATCGTGTTAGCTTAACGAAACACAATTCAAAGATTTAGTAAATCCTTTAAACAAATTGAGTTTTAAGCTTATTGTCTTGATCTTATTGTCAAATAATAAGTTATTAAACATTGCTACAATATTAAATACTAATTGTATATAAAAATATACGATAAGAAAAACAGATTTTAAAAAAGTAAATCAATATTACGTATTTTATAATTATTTTAATAAATTGGATATGTACAAAAAACTGAGCAAGCTAACTTTCATGAACAACAATTTTCCATAATTTAAAAAGAACAAAAAATTTCTATAGGTTTTATCTTCCTTTCCCATATATTGTAAAGTTCATAATTGATTTTCATTAGCTCTACTTTTGTTTAGGAGGCAAAAAAAGTCTTTAGCTCCTGTGCGGTGCTATTTAAAATAGTCCAGGTGCGGTTCGGTTAACCAACTTTAAAAAACTCATTTTAATAGGATTAAATTACAATGTGCCTATACAATACTTATTATGAACTTGCATGTTTATACAGTATATGGGTAATCATGAATCGTCCAAATCATAATGCATGGCCTATATATTATTATTTTCTTACGTCTCCTTTCCCCGAACTCGCGCGATCCTTTCATCTTACTTTTTTATTCCCTCTTTAATTATTACATGAATGGAGATAGGGAGATGTGAAGGCATTATAAAAAGGAATTTAATGCTTCGGAGCAGATGGACTTATAATTATGAGTAGAAAGGGAGAAAAGAAGGCCAACCACACAGAAGGATGAGAAATGAGATAATCAGAAGATGAGTCGACAATAAGAATCCTTATACTTTCATCCAGGTAGAATATCCAAGTTACTGCATACATTCTGACTATTGCTAACTGCATGTATAGGGTTAAAGTACACTCAACAGGACAAAGGAGTCACAAGTTCCACAATTCCTTTAATTCTTTTCTAATTAATTAAACTTCTTTTGAAGCTCAATTTGCGTAATTTGAAGGATTAAAATGAATATATCGATTCTCTGAACCCTCAAATGGAAATAATGAGTGGTTCTTTTGTCAAAATCCCCTCTACAAAATTTCAATGAATGAAATAACGAGGATCAATTCGAACAATGTGTGCTAAAGCGTATATGGTAATAGATTTACAAAATGAGAAATGAGACTCGGAGATTTTACAATAACCGAATATCTCAGCTGGAACGTGATTAAATGAAAAAAACTCGATGCCAGAGCAGACCTTTCAAATACAGGTCATTCGGCGAACATACCTTCTTGGATATAGATAAACGATATGCATAGCCATATCATATTGCTAAACATAATACGATATCCTCAATTTATGTTTTGCTTTCCTAAATTCCTCATGTGCTTTTTGTTTTTGTTCGTTTTTATCCTCATTCCTCTCCTCTTTATTTTCTGAATAAATAGCCAGCATAATGCGAACCGTTGAGGGCAATGAGATGATCCGAGCCGTGTGTAACGAACGGAGAGAATCTCTAAGCCAGTTGCACTGGGAGAAATGTAAAATATTCGAATTTCATCCGAGTTTTATCCAGGTCATAAAGTAAAATAAAATATCTCATCCCTCTCTTCAACTGCTCAAACTGCTCAAACTAAAGGAGGAACTCGTTTGGTCGGGCTCGTATAATAAAAGTAGCAATAGTGAATAGGGAAGATGTGGGAACTCCGTGTGTGGATCTCCTTTGAGCTCCTCTCAATATCCGCCTTGGAGGTCTCACCAGTCCATTACGGACCCAAAGGGTTTTTAAGGCATAAGAGAAGTGAAAAAAGCCCAACCATGGCTTTCTGCCTTCTCTCTGGGATGAGTCGTATTGAGGAAGCGGAGAGACTCCAATAATGATAACCTTACGATAGACGGAACACATACTCCGCTGCCAAACAGAACCTCGGGCTATCTTTTAATTGAGTAAAAGTAAAGAGAGCGTGTGGGCTGTGAAGTATATCTTTTATTAATGAAATGGCTAAATCCTCTTCCTCCCTTGTATTTAGTTCAGGCCTCCGTCGGTTCTCCGTCTCAAACGGAGATAATAAGGAAGAATAAATAGGACCATCTTTGAATAAAGTATGCAAAGCGAGGGAATTTCTTAGGAAATGCCGAGGAGAATATTTGTCCAAGGAATATCACCGCGGAGAACTGTGGAGAATCTAAATCAATATTGAAAGAAGATAGCCGAGCTGAATTATATAACGAGTGTTTGTATTATTTTGATATACATAACATAACTTTCTCGTTCAAGAATACATAATATCTCTTGTTGTTCAAGAATATCTCTACTTGAGGAAAGACAAGGATGTGAGAGCAAATATATTCAAGCATGTTTGTAAAGTTTAATGAAAATTCAAGTAGTTCCTAAATTTCAAAAGAAAATAATGCTCCGTTGCATCACCTGGCTTAACTATGTTACAAGATGAATGATTTATTGTGTAAATAAAATAGGTAAACTCCTCTGTATTATCTGTAATACTCCCTATGCAAGTAAAAAACTATACTTTTTATGCATACCAATAATATTTGCATTGACGATTTACTCCTGGAGAAAGGGCTTATCAAAACACTTTTAGAGGTGCATGCTGCACAATAATATATTGTATCAGTTTAGATATTGAGGAATTCGTACATAATAATATGATTAAGTTGGTATCAAAAGGTCCAAATATAGCTATCCAAGATATCACTTTATCGCATTAAGTCAGGAGTAACGAGCTACCAGAGGAAAATGACCTGGAAATCGATACTTGGTTTTTTTCACAATGAATTCGTTAAGTAGGGGATATAAAAAGCACACACAAGCATGCTAGATGTATATAAGAGGGATCTTTGATTTTTAAGTAGAATGTGATTATGCCTCAAGGCT
Source organism: Neelides sp. FZ-2019 (assembly GCA_009869795.1). Classification (NCBI taxonomy): domain Eukaryota; kingdom Metazoa; phylum Arthropoda; class Collembola; order Neelipleona; family Neelidae; genus Neelides; species Neelides sp. FZ-2019. Next base: position 53,579 of record VJMY01000245.1, read on the forward strand.
AACCTACATAAAAACATTCATACTTAACCTATCCTGTGAGGAAGAGACTCCAATATATTTGACTAGTCATATAGAAGTGTATGTGGTGCATGTGAGTGTGTGGAACCCTTTTAAAGCTATTTACACTCCCGGCTCTCGCTCAAAGTCAACATCTCTCCCTCCTCGTCCCCTTCACTTCCTATAAACGACTTCCAAGTTGTTACCTTTTTTAAAATAGGGAACCTCTGGAGATTCCCACTTCGATAAAAGTCCAAGGCATCCCCTATTACGAAACTCATAAAACTATCTTACAAGTAGGTGAGTCGGGAAAGCTAGAAAAATATATTCACTTACAAACATCACAAGAGTTCACTTACTTATAAATATATTTTCCTTTCCCTTCTCCTCCCTCGGCCCAACTCAATAAAGTGTTCAAAAATTGGATATTTGTAAAAGTATCTGCTGTCGGTATAAGTAGAAAACACCTTCCAAGTGGATTCCTACGTTATTCTATTGCTATTCTAGAATATACTAAATAGCCTAAATAGCTATTATTAAAATGCAAAGTAATGTGTTTCTGTAATGAGTGAATGATACTCTTAATGTTATGTTTGTATACTTTATAATAAGCTATGCTTTGCTTAATAGAGTAAGAACAAATTAGTATAATGACTATTAAAGAAGAAATAAGGATTAACCTTAATAAAGTCATTATAAATAAAGGGAGATTTCCTTCGAGATTTGTTTTAGAGAGGAAGTGAGGAGCTTGAAGAAAGGAGAATTCCCGATGACTCTAATAAGCAGACTTTGTCTCCCCACTCAATTAAAGCTTTTTAAATAAGTGGAGTAGTTAGCGGAATCAAGACGTTTTCACATAAGAACTCTTAAATAATCCAATATGATAACCTAATCTGTTCAACAATGGCATTCCGAAATAATTAGATGTTTTTAACTCCTCGACTTTTCACATACAAGGATGAATGGGATCAGATTGATAAACAAGATATGGTATGATATAGGTATGTGGTATTTTCTGAGTATAAAATGGTAATTAATATACTATAGACTTGACTTATACAAGAATGTTCTATTTACTTATGTTTGGTATGCTTTATATTTGGCCTCGGTGGTGTTTGTATATTAGGAGAACAAGATTATATATTATTAAGTATAAGAAAGTGGACAGTTTTATGTAGAGGGAAGATAGACGTAACAAGTCTTTAATCTTGTTTCCAATAATATAAGAAAGGTTGAAGTGTATGCAGAAGTCCTCAAATGGGCTTTTATTACCCTCGAGGAGCCGAGTGACGTGAGTGAGTGAGGAATAAGGAGGAGTAAATATAAATTGAGAGAGTGTATATCTATAATTGCTTTATTTAATTGAATTGCCGGGGGAGGATTGTTGGGAAAGTGTCGCCTAGTTATAACCTGTCGGTTAATTCTCTAAGAGCCGCCTTGGGAGACATTCCGAAATGAATTGGATTTTTAACCCTCTCGCCACCTCACCTTGTTGGAAATTAAAGTCCGTAAACAAGTTCCTAAATGTCTCTATTTTGACTCCTTGAGTCCTCTAATGCCCCCTTCTTTTCATTCATAGACATTGACAATAACGAGAGAGGAGGTCTTGATTTTCCTATATACACATCTCTCCGTCCTAATGGGAAAATGACTATATGAGAGGAGATGAAAGCGACGAGGAGAGTTAAAAGCTACAAGTTCGGTTACATGGCCTATTAGAAAACCCGGCTACGACTTTTCCAAAACTTATAATTGGAATGGCTCAATTCCAGTAGAAACCCAACAGGGCTCGTCAGGTCTGCCCTCCTCGTCTAACTCACATTTTCATTTAAAATTTAAAAGTTAATTAAAAGACTAAGGATGGGTTTTATCGTTGAAAAAGACCAAACTTCAATTCCCACTCTGCACCTTCATTTTAACGGGGATGGTCAACTAAATAGGCATTTCCCATTGAAAAATATGAGAAAAACTTGTCCTATTCCCTTCACTACAACGTACTAAAATTCACAATTATGATTTGGATTCTACTTTACATTGGATTACTAGACTGAATGGTCGAAGGGGTTGAATTAATTAAATAATCATTATTTTTTCAATGGCTTCCTAAACAAATAAAAAATGATTTCTAAGTTTATGGTCCTAACCTCCTGACAAAGCATTTGTTCAGTTTACTTTTCCTCAAATCTCCACTTGAGACAGTGAAGGAAAATTCAAGTGTTTTTTTCTTTAATATTTAACCAGACATCTTCGCATGTTTTTCTACCACTTGTGTCATTAACTGGAAACAACTCTGAGATTCTCATTATTACAACCATGGTTTAAAGGTATTTAGCCAGGATTAAATGAGAACACACATAAATTATACTCAAGTATAAAGGAACATAATAAAATCCAACATTAAAGCTCAAGCTTAAACATCATGCTCATGAGCACAAGGGTTTCAATATTCTAAATTGTTTCGCATGAAGATGAAAATGCCACCAACAGAGTCAACCGAACATTTTTGTTAGTTTGACAGACGCGTTTTGGGCCCTTTTCTGACCTCCGTCTTTTCAATCCAGGAATAATGGAAGGGGAAACACAATGAGATTTACCTGTGTACTCTGGATTATGTCATGTAATGAGAAAGAAAGGAAAGGTTAGTTCATTCTTTTACTATTTTCATTTGGCTCAAAATACCCAAGTTATTTTCCTTCAATAAGAATAGAAAAAGCAGAGAGGAAATAAGGGAAGCTTAAATAAATCGAATCTTTGCTTTCGAATTTAGGCTTTTATCATTATTATGTAAGTTTGTCCAAAGGGGTTTATAGATTGATAGGAAAGATCAATTTCCCACCAGCTACTACGGCCCAAGTTTAATATTACGGAGAGGTTATTTGGAGAAATGGCCTTTTGATTTTGAGTGAATTTTAGTAAGAGCGAGTTCTGCGTTTCCTCATGGGTATTTTTACAAGAGAAATGGAACTGGGTAATACAAATAACTGTAATACAAATAGGAGAGACATGAAAGAGAAATATGGATAATCGAAATCACTCCACTGGCTCCCAACTCTGTCCAGAATCTCTAAAAAGGATGGAATCTCAAGTGTGCTAAGCTCGCATTCTTCTCTTTTCCCCCTGAATATTTATCTAAATCCGAGGAGGAGGTTTTCATTCTACCACCGCGATTTCGGGGAAAAGGAAACTAGAAAAACTTTTCTATTTCCATATATCCTCGGCTTAAAGCCTCAGCCAAACTTTCTCATTCAAAGTTTAACTTCACCAAGCCGCAGAAAATTACGCTCCCGCGAGTCAAAAGTTGTAATTCAAATCAAAATTATCCTTTTGCTAATTCAATTTTAATGAGACTTTCCATTTTTTTGTTTCATTTTGGAACTCAAACTTTGAGGTTTTTATAATTGAAATCATACAAGTTCGCACGGCGTGTGCGTGTGGGTGTGATTTTATAGATTGGAATAATAATTGAACAAAGATGAAGAAAAGTGGAGAAAGTATTATTGAGTAATAAATTTTCTCTCATCGTATCGTATAAATATCGTAGAAATACATACTAACAATATAAGAATTTCAAAAAAGAGATCTATATAACTATAATAATCCCATTTTCTCTCGAGAAAGGTTCTAAACACTCATGAAGGATTATTTTTTTGAAATGAAAAGCCCAAAAAGAAAAGTAATCCCATTTCCGAACTTCCGCGCTCCTCGAGTCCTTCTCCGTGATAATAAGAGAAAATTAAAAAGGAAATGATGAGACGAGATTGACAGATGATTAAAGAGGGGCGCCCGCGACAACGCCAACGAACGCCAACAAGGCTCATTTGACTCGAGCTCTCAGTCAGTGAGACGCCTTTGGGTTCACTCTAATTCTTTATCACTTCAATCAATCAATTCTGAAATTTAATGGAAGGCCCCTATCCATCCTACGTTCCACTCACTCGTTGTTCAGATTTTTACCGACGGTTGAATACTAATAATAATTCTATTGAATACAATACACAAAACTCAAATAGGTATCAGGCTGATCGATCAGACTTTTCGGTATGTCGTTATAATGCTAGCATGAATTATTTAAAGATACATTTGAATAATAATTTAATGAATGTATGAATAATGTGAAGACAAATTTTCTTGGTTTGAATCTTTAAAAAATAACAAAAGCACACTCATGTGTTTATAAGAGATATGTATTTAAATTAAAAAGATACTCTGTATATTTTGAAAACATTCAAGTACAGCTTTTGTTTATAATGCAGATTTTTTTTAAATGAAAATGTGTGTGACTGAGTAGTATATTTGTATGTAAGGATTTTTTACAAGCAGATCCAGACAAACATGATATTATTCTCCTTCGTGTGATCTACACTACTGAATCCATACATTTGTTCCTCTCAAGGCTTTTTTACTATACCAAGTTTTGTAGTTTTCCTCGATCCGGATCAGTAACCTCAATAACACAAAATCTCAATTCGATAGATTCTTGTCATGCATCTCTTATTCATCTATGTTTTTAAAATTCCTTACTGCGCCCTCGTCGACTTAATTTCCAATAAAAGATTCCAACTCCAAGGCACGCGAATTTTTAGAGAGAAACTATAAAAATTCGACGTTTCCAAATTTTCATACTCTTTACTAAAAAAAATACTTATATACAACTTAACTGTATTTTTCTTCCTGTATTTTGCTATATTTTATGCCAATAAGATACATAGCATAGCTCTTTCAATTAAAGTAATATATTTAGTGTCGCAACGCTAATAAAAACTTATAAAATGCCAAAATAGATTGTTATTAGTTTACCTAATATTCGGATTATAAATTATAGCTTTTCGCATTTGCAAATTCCCCTATATATAAGATTTATGAAGGAGTAAAACAAACACATTTAGTTCTTTTAACTTAAAACCTGAGGTTGTTTTGAAAGAATAATGCACTTGTAATGTATACTTGTTAAAAACAAGTTTGGGTTTTTTTCTTGTTCATTTAAGTAAAATTGTGAGCTTCTGAAGTAAAATTAGGGAAAGTGAAGCAGCCGATGGATCTTATCCTTTTATAGCCTCGACTCATCCGATTAAACAATATACAAAAACTTGATATACAGCTCAAAGTAAAAGGTTTAATAAGGCGAAGGATCTTCATTCAAACGACGAGTTTTAGCAAGATCCAGAATAATGATCAGTTCATTAAAACCAGTTTAAATCTAATTCCAAACCTTGGCCAATAAAACTTTGACTTGGCAGGTATTTGAATAATGGAATGAGTCTTGAGCCTGGGACTCCCATAACGAAGGTATTTAGTGAGATGAGCCTTAGGTGGCTCACAAATCCATCCTTATTCAAATGAATTTCAAACTACATACGATTATTCCTCAAGTCTCCATCCATAATATACAAATGACAAGAATAAAAAATATCCAAGCCCTTGATCTTGTCATTATTGATGGAACTTACGAGTCTTTGCCATTTGGACTGCCAAAGTGTAAGAAAGAGTTTTATAATTCAAGAAATCCAAAGACTCTTTAATTCAAGAGATTGAAAGACTTATAATTCAAGGCTTTGGTGATCGGATAAAGTACTTTGGTAAAAGCATTATTTACTAAGGAAAATCCCCGATGAAGATCTAATGCACTATATTGACTCATAGATTAAGATGGAGCGGTGGAGACGACCGAGGAAGGGCGAAATAAATAAAAGTGAGTCAGGATCAATGTGAGTGATGCGAAGAGACATGACAAGGGAAGCCCAAGCTTGACAAGAGATTCGGAATTAAATGGAATTGAAATGAAATGGATTCGCCTCCCGTCAGCCCTCTTCGTCCGGATTCCTCCACTTCCAAAGGGGCATTTCCTACGAAAGTCTATGCGTAAAAGGAGGAAATGAGCAAAAAAGAAAAGTCGATGAGGAAAAGAAGATGAAAGTGGCTGAATAGTCGTCAACAAAGAACATATTACTTATCGGTCCCCCTCTTCGCTATTCTGGAATCAAGAAGCCTCAAGAATGGAATTTTCGCCAAGACCAATTGGACAAATGGAAGAGTTAAGATGGGCGAATGGTTTATAAGAAAAAATGGTTCGCGGGGAGCTGGAGAATATTGAAATACCATTTGTCAGAGTCAAAATTCTAAGTGAGGGATTTCCGATCTCTTCTGTTTCATCCTCCCCATTTTCCACGCCAGTCACAATGAAACTTGTCAATGAAAAAAATTTCAAATTGAAAAATTATTCTTAAATCCATTTAATATTATTATTTAAATCTTTATTAAATTAATTTGAGTTAAAAATTGAATAGATTCTCAGAAAAAAAGTTGCAGCAAAATCACTTTAATTATTAAAGGTCGTTTAACTAAAATAATGACATTAACATGACGAGCATTGCAATTAAACATTTCTGGATGCATCTCTCAAGGAAAACATTCTCAACGCGAAAAACTCAAGAGAGGAAATGCAGAAGTAGCCAATAAAAGGCATTTTATGCCTCCTCTCCACTATACATATAGTAAAAAGATCCTCAACGAGTGCATTCCTCGTTATTCCGCCATCGTTTCCTTATCTCATTTTCCATCCATCGGAGCAGAGACTGACTTTTCCACCAATTTTCATTTCCAGTCCCAGTCAGCCCACCACTTGATCTGTCAAAAAATTCTTTGAGTCGTGATGGAGTGGCCTCTCGTATGAAAAGAGTAAGCGGAGCTGAGAGAACCACATTCACTTCTCTCACCCCCACAACACACATCCACATCCCATATGACTCGCCATAATATTGAGAACCCAATGGGAGAAACCTCCTTTGCATCATCGCCTTCAACTTGAACTCTATTACGCATACACTTTTACTCTCAACAGTCCAACGCTCATCCATATTAAACACAGGAAAACTCCAACTGCTCGTGGCTTCCAAACTCAAGTGCTTTTCACCCTATACAGCTCTAATACATTATTTCAGTATCAATATTTCATATTGGTATATACAAAAGCTGTTCTAAATACATAGTTATACGAGATAAGTAAGTATGAAAAAGTCTTATTCTTATGCCCTATATCTGGTTCTTTCACTCATACTATACATTTTATTATTATTTCGAGCAACATGGCTCAATACAATCAGCAATCTAAGTGTCAGTTGAGCTTCTCTGCCTCTCGAGATGAAAGCTCAGACGAGGGAGATGGAGAGTTCTTCTCGACGATACTCTTGAAATCCTCATCCTTCTTTGTTTCCTCCTCTTTCCCTTCACCCAGTGATTCATTATTGTCGGCTAAGTCTTCTTTCACTCACACCCTCTTGCAAATCGGAATTCAAATCAATCTTAATTTAATTACGTGCTCTCGACCCTCGAATACCTATTACGCCTATTAGGGATCAACTATTTGGGTATACAAAGCTCACATTAGCAAGACCCTTACAGTTGAGTTTAACCCTATGTAAAGCTACTACTGCCCTAATGATAATCCATAGCATCTCTTTAAACCGCCCTTTTATTTCAACTCGGTTCGCTCCAGTTAAAGTTAAACTAGAAGCTGAGAATAAAAGCGACGAAATTGATTATAAGTAGGGAAATTAGTCAAGAGACTTTCATGCATGTTTAAATAATAGATGTTTTTAAGAGCCCATGTGGCTCAAATATTTAGAATTTTTAAAGGTCGCTGTGAGTTTAAAAGTGAAAATTCAAATCGATGATTTACACTTAAAATTCGATTATTAATTATTCAAGTTAAAAAGGAACTTGTTACATATCTTAAGTTGGATCCTTATAAATTAATGAATGTTACAATATTTTACACCACATCAAACATGAAAGAGTTTCATACAAGCACAGCCAGATAAAACATTTCGACGAGAAACACGCAAAAAATTCATTAAGGAAATTAATAAATCTCGGATTTATCAAACTTATGGAAGAAACTACTAATAACATCGACAAATCAAAGAATGGAAAAATCTCCTTTCAATCTTTTTAATTAAGGAGCAAACCAGTGAATTGATTACTGACAAAGAAGTCTGGCTTACAAGTCTATCTGACTGACTGAGTCTGTTGCAATTTTCTGAATGCAGCACTTAATTACGGTTTCTTAATAAATTATTAATTAATTAAATTGCCATAAAACCTTCTCCATGTATATTATGAAAACCATGAACATTCTCAGAACTCCTAATGTTATTTACACAAAGTTAGACTTGAGTATGACGCATGTACGCATTATATAATTTAACTTATTTCTGAATAATGTAAATGCCAAGACTTCTTCATAGGCACTTCCGAGCCATCAGAATCATCAGACGGGATCGGAGAAGTTTCCTCCATCGGAACTCCAGATCGTCGATGACGGGAGTTTAATAACAACGCACTTTCCTCCACAACTTTTCAATAACAATGAGCCTAGGCGGAGAAGTTCAAAGTTTGGAATTAGGACTTATAATTTAAGACTTACATACTGGAATATACCGGGAGAGAAGAGTAATTTAAGTGACCTTAATTCCTAATCCTCAAGTCTCATTATGAGTCGGGTGGGCTTTCATCGGTTTGACACTAGCTTTGGCACACAAGGGCCCAAGAGGACCACGACGGGTTTCGCCACTAATTCGAGCGTCACTGTGGATTTTAATCCATAGGGAGGTGTGGACTGGTCGGGGGAGGCTCAGGTCCATCTACAGCCATGACAAGCGGACAATGAGGAAGCCAACGCCCACGACACAATAGAATTCGCTCTTGAAATGCATAAATGATTGAAGGGTTCTTCGTCGGCAGAAAGCCGAGGAGGCCGAACATATTAGGGCATTCTCTTGTTCCCTCACACGGTCTTTGACTGACATGGATCTGATCAGGGCCTTAGTAAGATGAATAGAACATGGGATATTATACCACCTCTCACTTATTTACCACACACGCTCGTTCGGTCTTTCTTCTTAAGGTAGAAAGAGGAGAGCGGAAAGAAAATTTTGACTTGCTTTACGAATCTCAAAGATGTGAATGTGAAAGGACCATCTAATTTTAATGCTCGGCTCTTTCCCCACTTACAAAGTTAACTGAGCTCGAAGAGCTCTTTTTCAACATTCACCTTTCTGCATAACTGACGAGACGAAGGTATCTGCAGAATTGAGAATGAAGGGGAAGCATAAAAGATATTTCGGATTTTGGAATCCCGAGATGAGGGACGAAAGAATGCAAGGAGAAAACTAGTGCCTTACTTTTACTTCATCTCCGACTTCTAACTCCTTCCCTACTAGACTTCCACTTTTATGAGAATACTAGAATACATATACCGGGAGTAAAATGCCTCTGCCTTCCCAGTTGAGGCTCCGTTTGATATCAAAGGGAAAATCAATGGGGAGAACGTCTGGTATATATTACAACATAGCATAACCAGCTTCACCTCCTCCTGCCCTCCTTTTAAAATTGACATGTATATTTGATTGGGAAACAAAAGCGATATTTTTCTCCGAATGTCATATGTCAAGTTGCATAATGGAAAGGTAGATGATCTCTCATATGGAGGAGTTTGCTAAAAACTCGGTGTTTCAGTATATATTCCTACACCTATAATATTTATATAGGGCCGAGTTGATATGAAGAATTCCTGGCAACCTGCCGGCACTTCAACATCTTATGAGAAATGAATGAATGATGGAGAGGCGAAATATAAATATATTCCCTTTATACTCTTCACTTTCCATCCTTCTCTTTTTCATTCGAGGAAACTTACGTAGACGCGTCCTAAAGAACGACCATGCCTCTTCGGACTCCAACATACATGCTTAATATATGAAAGGAACTAAATTTCATCCCAATCTTTCTTCAGCCACATCGCGCATCGAAACTATGTATACAGTTCACTGTGACATCTTTATGACATTCTTCCTCCACAATAATGTTCCCTAAAGATTGAGAACCCAAACCGCAAGAACGCCAGTGTTACACTGCCAGTGTAGTTTCGCTTTTAATACAAATAGCGTGCTTGGCGATTAAACCCACGAACAATGGTATGTTAATCGTATTTATAGATTTCCAAGATAGAGATGTTAGTGTAATTTTGGACTCAACTGGAGTTTCAATTTGGGCATTTGAAAAGGGCAGGTGTTCAGTGTTTCAAATTCTTTCACTCTCAATAATGCGGCATGAGAGAGAGAAAGATAGGGGCCATCAATGTACAGATACGTAATAATGGCTTTGCCACCAACAAAGAAAGAATTCCATATAATTCATATTCTCATATACTTTCATGTAGCGAGTCAATGGAATAAAAACAGAAAGTAAAGGAGCAGGAGAGCAACAAACACACCAGGAGCCCTCAATTTTGAGCCATCAATAAAAAATGTGTATCAATAGAGAAATGAAAAAAGAATGAAAAGGCCGACGAGTGATTGACAACCAGTGTTTGATTCTCTCATATGAGTTTCTTACATAATACATAGCTTCTTTGAACCGACAAAAGCCTTAAAAAAGCACAATCCCCTTAAGTTCACGTTCACAGTGTGAACTTCACATCGAACAAATCTAAACAGACTTGTTCGGACAAGAGTCAAATGTTTTTTAAGTACATATGCATGTATGGAATATTACTAGACATTTTTATATGAGATGCTGATGCTTATTAATGTATGAAGATTTTTTTTATATAAAAGAGTAATTGTTTCTGTTTAATATTTCTTTACAACACCCTTTGGTGTTCAGCTCAGGTTTAAAGGAAAGCTTTTGAAGGAATCGTCATACAGTGTCTGAGACACTGGTGGATTTTATGTAAATATAACTGTTTAAAATGCCACCGATGATATGAAAAAGTAGAAGCGTTTGAGTGGGGCGGTGGAAGTCAAAGAAAAGGGGAAACCGGGAAGTTAAAAGGAAACTTTTCACGTACCTTCAGGCTGATCTTGGATTTTGGAGTAAACTCCTGATGAGCAGAAGAAGAGGAAGAAGATGATGAAGGAGCGAAAGGCCGCCATTTGGAAATTGTAATTTATAATCTTTTACACTCTTTCAATTCCCATCAAAATCCTCAAGTTCCCATTTTCCGAGTTTTAAAAATGTTTCGTCGGATTTTGGCCAAATTAATTTTTCCTCCTCTCAAAACTTTAGTTTCCGATTAATCTTCTTGATTTGAATGTTCCGTCCGATGGAAGAGTGATATTTAGCTTTTAGTTGAGCTAATCAAAACTTCACTTCTTGGGACCAACTTGGAATTGAAAGTTCAATACAAAGTCGAGGGAGCTGAGAGTTTGAGTTAGTGTTAATTTGTATGTTTTTGATTACTTTACACTCGGGTTTAAAGACGGATTATCTAAAGTCTCGCCATTGGAGATTCCTTAAAAAGAGGGCAAGAGAGGGAAGAAAATGGGTGGAAAGTTTGTTAAATATTCAGGTTAAGATCGTAATTCACTTTAGGTGTTGTCGGGAGGAGTCTATTTATTACAACTTTATTCAATCAGTTCCTTTGCATTATTAAAGTTTACTTTCTTGCCTTCTCAGAGTTCACTTTGATCCTGAAGAGATCTTTCTCAGTCGAGGATCATTAATCATACCCCTTTTCGACACCTTTCTTCGAGGGACTCCAAATTAGCCAACTTGTTCTCCTATGTGATACTTCCTCTCCCACCAACTACACGCCACACGGGTTCTCCGGGCTGTATAACACACAAACACACACAAGTCTTAGAAGAAGTGTATAATTTTGAACAACTTGTATAATAAAGTCTCTTAAATTCACTTTTTAATATACTTTATATAATAACTTATTATTTTCAATTTTCTTCGTTTTAACTGACGTTCTTGCTTTTCTTTCAAATCTTTTCTTTCAAAGTGGAGCTCAACGAATTCTGATGAAGAAAACTTTCAGCGTTTTAACCGACGTTGTTATTAAAATGCAGGTTTTGTCAATAAATCAAAAAGAATTGAAAATAATGGAACTTTTGAGAAATAATGAGAATTTTCTTGTTTTCTCGAGGTAAGATCCGGATGTTTTAATTTGAAATTTTACAATAAATATAAAAGTTCACTTTCACTGAGCACAGATTCACTGGTTTTAAACTTTAAAGGATCTTAAATTTTTGTGAATCAATTGGCAAAAATTAATTTCACAAGAATCACTTCAAGTGCAATCACATTTAAGACTCCCAAGACTCGAAGAAATAAATTAAGATAAATTAATGAGAGTATTTGACTTGTGCAGTCGATTTAAAATTGGAAAATCGAAGAAGTAAATCACTCGAGCACTTATTTCGTCTTTGGATTTGACACTTTTCCTAATTCATTCCCGAATCTTTTTTCCCCTTCACAAATGATGACGGATTGAGTGCGATGGTTCAACAGAGTTCAATCTTCCTCCTCGGATGTGAATCTCGTTCAAGAGAGAAAAGAGATGCAATGCGGATATTATATATTATCCTTTTTCCTCTTTGACGTAATCAATCAACGTTTGGAGATTTGGAGAATAAAAATTAAATTAAATTCTTCAATTTGAATTTGTGGTCTTGAATTCCAAACCAGATTATATACTCTTCCCCATTCACGAACCAGAATCCTACAAATATTAAAACCACAATTTTTAATTAACCTCCCTTATCCTAATCTTCAATTCAAGGCATTGAGATTTGGTAATTGTTCCAACTACACTTTTACTACTTTACTACAATTTTCCACATACAAAAACCATTTTTTACTCCGGAAATGAATGAATAAATGAGAAATTCGAAACTTAAAGGATTTTAATGAATGCCTTTTTTGTTCAAAAGGATTTTGAAGAACTCTTACAACAATAACAAAGTTTGTATAAAAGCAAAGGAATTTAAGAATGGTAGTCCTTCCATTGACATAATAATACGCGTACAAAAAGTATTACAAATTAACTTCAATAGTGGTTGAGTGTGAAAAGGGAATTGTAATAAAAATTGTAAGACAATTATACTAGGCTTGGGTCCTTCATATGAAAAAGTCTTAAATGGGTAATAGGAAAAGATTAAGGTTTAGCCTCAAATTATGAAGGAATTGGAGAGAATGCCTTTGTGTGAGGCGAAGTTGAGCAGGTTGGTGTGGGCCCGAGGGCCCTTCGCCAAAGAATTGAGATTAGTTAAGGGAAATCCTCCAATCCACCAGAACCATAGCTTCTTCTCCAAAAGGTTAAAGGAATAAGAGGGAGGAATTAAGGAGGATCTTTTGCGTCTGCTGGTAGGAAATCTGAAGAAGCTCTTCTCATAATTCATGTGGTAAAGAACCCTAATCATCCCTTCGCTCTACTCATTATCGCCAATATCCATTCCATCGACTCTCATAATCTCGCTTTTTAGGTAAACGAGACTATTAGGTAAAAAAAACCTTTGTCTCAGAGATTACTAAAAGATATTAGATAAGTATGACCATTGAATATGAAATAATGCATTACCATGATCAAAGGATTTATTCTAAAGCCCGTCATAAATGAACCTAAATTCTCACTCGTTTTCTTAGGTCATGGATATTCCTATTCCCTTTCCATTTCCACGTCTAAAATATTGATTAAGATCTTTTCCAAAGATTTCAAAATGATTTTACTCGTGTGCAAAAAAAATTATACAAAAAATTTACTTGTGAAAAAAATAATATTAAAAAATGTCAAGTTATTATCATATTAAAAAATATAATAGACGTTTGTAAAGAATAATAATGGAAATTATTTGACAATCCTCACAGAGTGTCATGTACACATAGGAGTTCATAAAGGAGGCTTGAGCGTAAAGCGAAATCAATCAACCTAATCCGGTGCTTATCCTCACTATGCACAACAAATAGAAAAGAAATGTGTTTCCCAATAGGGTCCTTACAAGCATGATTCTATTCCATTGAACCGAGGAATTGAATCGTAGGGTTAACAAGAATGAATGAATCCCACACACGCGTGAGTCTCAAAAGCCTATGTGAACTCACATAATGAATCAATACGAGACCGAAGGTCTAAACGTGTATCTACGCCAAGAGACGTGAAGGAATAGGAAACTATTTAGTAAACAAGCACACTCGAGCACATGTTAAAATCTAAATGTAAAAAAGTTCCATCGTTTCGAATTCAAACGCATGAATTTTTCATTATTTTTTCCTCGTACGCATTCTATACAGATTTGTAAAACAAGTGTTTGAAATATCCTTATCAGTCAGTTCGCTAAGGAAAAAGGTCCAAGAATCTTTTTATAAACTAACTGAATTTACTTAATAGCCCAAAAGACTCGGAAGACTCGGAAGGGAATTTTTCCCAAGTCAGTTTGTCACTTCTGTCACCAGTGGGTGATTCGGAAAACTTTCATTTGGCATTCAGGGAAGTTCGTACTCTTGAGGCAAATAAACACGAAATTGAAATTATGGGTCTCATCGCCTTCATCACTCGTCCAGTAACGAGTGCGAGGACGAGTGGGAGAAAATAACAAAGTAGAGAGAGAAAAGTCAAGATTGCTATTCCCAACGAATCCCGCCGTCTCTCTGCCTCGAGAAAGGGATAAATCAATTTCATAAAGGAAAATGAAAAAGTGTGAGAAAAACAAAAGGCCCTTTGAACTTGTCTTTGATCTCCACTCCGACGGGCCCTTTGGCTCATCCTCACCATTCGAAGAAAGTTGAACTGGAGGAGGAGACTCAAGAAGAGAAACTCAATTCTCGACTTCTATCTGACTTCTGTCTCTCTCGAACACACTAGCTTTTTATTCTTCTCAACAATCTGCAAGCTCAACAGAAAAATTCACATTTCCCCAAATGTGAAACAAGTGACAAGGGAGTAAAAGTAATGATCCCTGATATCAATCTTTATGCATTCACAAAAGAAAAATCTCAATTTGAACAATTTTTTTAAAGACCCCCTTTTCAAATATTGCTTTTACTTTTTTTGTTATTTTACTAATATTTCAACCCTCGTAAAAAACTTACATTAGGTAACTTCATTTTTCTTCATATTTATTTTATTTAATATAAATTACAAACACTTAAATTGAAATATAAACGTTTAAATTCTGCAAAAAGCTATTTTGAATCTATCAATAATATTTTAATTTAGCAATATTTTTAAAAAATTTTTGGGAATAATGAATTTTGCATAAAATCTCTAACAATTATTTACACCTTTAAAAAATAATATTGACAACATAAAACTATTTTATAAGATTAATAATTAATAAAAGAAATATTAAAAATAAAATCGAACGAACCTGGATTAACGTGATTGTATCGAAGGAGTAATTGGGGATGGAGAAGGGTGAAGTGGAGCGAATTGAGAGAGCCGGAGGAGCGTGGAGTTTCACCGAAGGAAGTCCGCCGTCGACTGAAGCCGGTGAGGGAGGCGAGAGGCTCGCGAGGGGAGTCTTGTCCTTCTCCACATCACCCGACTGCTCGAGGCCTCCGCCCGACCGAACGGCCCCTTTTTATATAACACCGGAACACCCTTTACAACTCCACTCCAGAGGCCCCAGACTCCCTGATCACATATTTAATTTTACTCCTCAATCCTACAGATGTGAGGTTTGTAATCCCATTATTTTTTACTCTCACGCTGAGGACTCACCCCGTTCTTTCTGAATTCCAACAAGGCGCTCGACAGTTAATACTGTTAACAAGACTCGGCGGCTTCGCTTTTAATCTCTGTTGATTTTACCATCCGTTCCAATATGAAATGCTTATTTAAAGACTTATATTCACATAATCAATAAACTTTGCATTCAACCCTTTAAACCCACATTACATTTTATACTCATAGGATGACAATTAAAAATATTTTTATGTGATTTGCAGTAATTTACTCATTGTATCTTTCTCGCACGATTTATAGTTACACTTTTATGACTAATTACATTAGGGCTTTTGAATGATTTAAATGGACTTGTATTACTTTAAGTGTGCAAAGATTCTGTACTAGTTTTTATTTACTTGTGTACCCTTTGCTAATCGAATTGCTCATAGGCCTGTGTCTTTAATTAAGAAGAGATAGCTCGAACACAAATTGCGGACTAACTCAAATAGAATACAAAGGAACTAAAAACTAAAGGATTGCTGGTAGGTTCAGTATTAACTCCTACACACCATTTGGATCGATGTGTAAGCTTTGATGAGGTTAATTAGGGTAATGGATCAAAGCTGAACGTTTGTATGCTTAGCGAATATCTAAATAACATGTTATAATAAACCGCTCGAACGCTATATAATAATTGTAAGCACAAGTAATACAATTTGTAGATTGAAAGATTCGCAGAGTTCTCGGGGCTTTCAACAACTCCCATATTTTATGCACGGGAAAAAGTAAAAGCCTCTCTTGTGCATAATCATACTCCTTCTCATAATTGTTATAAATCCATACGTTTCTCTCTTTGTGTCCGAGAGTTGATTTGAGTAGAAGGGAAATCACCGTCTGAAATTTGCATCTTTCATCGAATGTATCTGGGATGTCGGAGGGAATTTGAGCAAAGAGCCCTGGATGATTATTTATGGGAAGAGATGTGTTCTGTCGCAATGGAGTCTCTTCATCCCTGAATCACTAATCTGTTCAAATCTTCCACTTGGCGTAATCCATCCGCAGGCATATTGACGAATTTGAGCGAGAGAAAAGAGATGAGTGGAAGGAGAATTGGATGAAGAATCCGCTTCAAGTACCTTTCAACCAATTTCACTCTCGTCTCTTCTACTAATACAGACACATGCACTTTATTACCTTTTGCTTATAATAAGGATATATTTCTTGAGGTGTTTCATATTATTTCTTTTCTTTATTCAATAGGATGTTAGGAATTATAGAAGGGATTTTATATGCGCGTGCATAATGTTTATATAATAATATCTGCATATTGAATTGTGAAAAGTAGAGGACATATTGAGTTTATTCATTTTAATATTAAATTTTATGGATGAGAGAATTTTCGTGGTGTTCTTTCATCCTAAAAAGAAACATTCCGTTTCACAAAGTTCCTCCTCCTTCTTTTTCGTCAAAATGCATAGCAGCAGTTTTACTCTCTATACACTTATACATGCATCAAAGCGTAAAATGTTTCCCTTTATTTAAACTCTTCTTTCTTTTCCTTTTCACGTAAATTGAGATACAGATATGATGAGATTCATATGATATTTTTAACTGCAAGACATAGCATATATTTTATGTGGCAATTTGACATACTAATATTTATAGTTATAGAAAATAGCAAACTGTTCTAATGTATGATTAAACGGGATATATAAATTCATTGTATTGTATTCAATGTATATGACAAGTATTACAGGGCCTCAATAAAGGATCTTAGGTTGGTCATTTCGAGTCAACTCAGAAACCAATATACCAATCCAAAGACCGTCAAATTCCACATTACGTCAAAATTCAGGCTCTTGGGTCAAAGTTGAAAGTATTGAAATATAAAGTATAAAGTGTGAGGGTTAAATGAATTCGGGCGATTTCAATTTAAATTGCATTGTTCCTTTTCAGAAGCCAGTGTAGCCGAACTTTCTTTCACTTCTTAGACCTTCCCAAATGATTTCTTTTGATTCTTGACTTATTTTCTTTATTATTCCATATTTATAATGGCATTTGGCAAGTTTAATAAGTTTTATTGAGAGTTTAAAAATTCATACTGGTTGCGAATTGAAATAAATTTATTGCCAAATTTCTTTAAATATTCTTATCACACCCTCAAAAATACTTTCAACTTTGACCCAAGAGCCTGAATTTTTGTGACATAATGTGGAATTTGATGCTCTTTCGATTGGTATATGACACGAATTTCTGAGATGACCCGAGGCGATTGAACAAATACCCAATGATCCTTTCTAGAGACGCTGTACATAAGATGGTGCATATTACCTGGTTTCTTTCTCCGTGTGCAATGATTCATGAATAGTTGATAAAACGAGTCTTTTTCACTATATCTTGAAGCACAAACACAAAAATATGTATGAAAAGTTAAGAGAAAACTTGGCGTGTAATGTATTTTATCCAAAAGTTCTTTGCTGGAAACTCATTAGGAATTTTTAATTAAAGGCAGTGTGCGTGATGAGAAGTGGCTACGTGGAGTTGGTCTATGGAGAAGAATGAGAGAGCCGCTGATGAATAATCTTATTTTTGCTTCTTTATATTTCCTAATAAATAATCAAAGGAAGTGGAAGGAGTTGAGAAATTCCGTCTAATTACAATTCTTATCTATGGTATAATGAATGATTCGAAAAATTGGAAGAGTTCTTTTGATGAAGAGCCTTATGGTTCCATGATTTTATGAGTTCAAGGCTTCAAGGCCTGAGTTTAAAAGATGTTAAAACGCGGAGGTGAATGGAAACCAGAATTTGTCAAGTAAGTATAATGAAGGGGAACCAATTTGACATCTCTAGGCTTGTCTTTGATCTGCGGGGATCGGAAGTTGGTCTCATCTTCATCTCCTTCTTCACTACCCTAATCATCTCCACACACACACACACACACACACACACACCAGGAGCACCTTCCAGAAACCTTTACCAAGATTCCCTCTACTTATCTCTTTTACATCTCCCTCACTCATATATTTTCCATCTGCTATTATGATACTTAACATTTCATATACAACCATATAGAATTCCAGGTATACGAAATATACGGAATACAGATATATCATACCTACACCGAAATATACCATATTTGAACAATACAAATGATAGAGTGTAATGAAAAGCTTAGGGAAGTCCTGGTTGTTATATGAGAGATACGAGAGTAAATTGTAAAGATGTTGAGCATATTTAAACTTCCCAATTTTATGCTCCGCACACAAGACCTTAAATAGTAGCTGAGGGAGTCTGAAGCCTCTAATATTCCTCATCCGCTGACAAATGAACCACAGGCAGAAGAAGAGCGAAGGCGAATCCGTCCCAACTTCCTCTTCTCCTCCAAAACGATGAATATTAATAAGAACTTCGCCTTTTGGATCTTCTCCATCTTCAAGGAAGGGAAAGTGATTTTTCAACTCTAGGGTGCATAAGGGACGATTTTTCGGCTCAGAGCCCATCTTCCTCTTCGATTTACGCCAACGGTTTCATTTATTATATTATACACTACTGCTCAGTCCTGTGTATGGCTAATACACATAGCCTCCTGCTATTAGACCTTCCCTCACGTCGTAGATTGATAGTTGGATGGAAATGATATAGGAGTATAATTGGAATTTTTCTTTGTTGCATTTTTATCTTGGACTATATTATGTATAAGTAGTACGCAAAATGCAATTTGTACGTGTATGGTATTTCATATAATATGGAGCTTTTGTATCATACAGAAGTATATCATGTAGTAATACTATGACTGGGATGTTGTTTGGGATGGCAAGCCACGTCGGTCTGATTTGGATAAATGGGTTCATAATATATTTTGGCCAGTCGAGACGCTCCTTCACTTTGGTCACCCTTCATGATTGATGAAATTCTCGGCCTCCCATGTCAACCTATGAAAAAATGAGCTGTAGGAATGACCAGTCGATGTTTCTTCTTACATGGGGCCCTTTGATATTAAATGTTTTTAAACATTGAGAATATGTTAAGAGTTTTGTTCTTGACTGCGCGCCTCACTTTTGTATTTATAATAACGCCAAACAACGTCTCGGGCTGGACTCGATTTCATTGGAATTTTAAGCATTAAAATAATAACTGGCTCGACTCCTCACCAACAATTCGATCACTCTCATTTATTATGAATCTTTCTTGCTTATCCGAGTTCTTCAATCATGTACCCCGTCAAAGTCTCTGTAGCATAAAGACAAAAAACAGTGAAGAATGAATCAATTGTTTTGGCTTTACTCCCGTTGAGCCATTTGATTTAATTACATTTTATTGACACGTAAATGAATCTTAATTAGTTTTGTTTAGGTCCTCCACATTTGTAAAGTGAGGCCACAAGACATAATTTAATTGTTAATAGTTCAATAAACATGCATTAATTTGATAATTAAGCGTACTTTCAATGATGATAAGTATGAAGATAAGAGATTGTAATGTGCAATCTAAGCAATCAATTGCTTTTTGATCGCTCATTTAATTAGCCATGCGATGCTACATTAGAAAAATTGGTTTTTCACAGTCTCCTGATATTTTATGGCAATGTATTTTATGTAATTGCAATTTACGACACCACGCATCACGTATGAATTGAATCGAAAAATTGCAAAACAGTGCAAAATGGCAAATCTAAATCTTTTATTTTATGAAGTGCAAAACATTTTAAATAAACTATATTAAAAATCAAATCATTTGTCAGTTTACGATAAAGATGTCTACACACCTGTAGTATTTTGTGGATAGTAACAGTAAAGTGTGAATTCTCATTAACACCCAAGTTCAATTTTTAACGAGTAATTTTTGACAGTTACTGTTAATTCTATTGATTGTTCTATGAACTCAACAAATTCTTTCAACTTTTACCTACTACTCAATACAATTTCTTATTTCAACACAATGCCAGCAGCATAAAAGCTCAATTCTTTATAAATATGCTGAATACATAAGCACATACATTGTATTATTGATTGTCAAATTATTGCATGTTCAACTGCGAGATAAAAAACCTCTTAAATAAATTGAAATAAGAAAAACCGTAAATGATTTTTTCAATTACTCATAACTAGCTTTTATCATCCGAGCTTATAAAATATGAACGAGGAACATGAAAGAGGGAAAAGACACGAGAAGTGGAATTGACATGTGAGCACATGTTAAGTAGGCGTTAAGAACGATGGTCGTTGACATATCAAATCCCTTTTCCTTTGTTGTGAATGCTCATCCTCACACCAATGACACGAACATCTGAGAGATTTTGAACAAAAGGACACAAAAAGTGTGAGAACACTTTGCATAATTATTCTGATGAGCCTTGGAGTTCCAACATGTTAATTTCTAATACAACGTGCAGCGAGGAAATGAAAATAAAGACGTCGCTTTCTTGAGCACATAATAAGCAAGTGAAAAGAAGAACATCGTTTGTGCGTGCTTAAATCACCGTCGTGTGATAATTGTCCTCACAGTCATCTTTTATGTGATATATACCTCATCTAAATGTGGAGTCTCTATATATCTAATACTACATACTAATATAGCTTTTAATATTTCTATTACTTTTATGCTTTATTCCGAACAGATAGAAGTATACATACCTTATATACCGAGTATTCAAAATATTTTAATTCCTTATATTAAAAATTATTGTTTATATATAGATCGTATTGGTAAAGACCCGATATATTGAATATAATCATAGTCTTTCCTTTAGTTTTATAAATATGTATGTTTTTACAAGACTTTTAAATTCAAATCTCTTGTTTCCCATTTTGTTCAATGGGGTAGTTTAGGAAATGACAGAGAGAGAAAATGAAGAATTTTTAACCCGAGCATCACACCCCTTTTATCTCTCTAGCATTGCATTCTTATAGGAAACCATACAGAAGAGATAAAGACCCAAAGGCAGGAGTGGGATAATTGGTCCCATCCTCCTTCTCGCTCTTCTTTTTTCTTAATTTACACCTCTCAGGCCCATTCAATTACCTCCCTGATTAATTGGGATAAAAAGAACACCTGAGTGTTACTCCTTTTTCAAAAATGAGAATTCCTTTTTTGTAAATCATACTTTTTTGTTACATTATGTCCATAGATTATTTTTTGCGTTCCACACCCGACTACTTTGTCCTCACTCTCCTTTTACTCCATCTAAAGTTCCCTCTTAAGGAAGGCTCTTAAAAAGTGAAAATTCTTCTGGCGACGACTTGATCCAAGCTCACCATATTCTAGGATGTTCATACATTTAATATACAAGAGTAAAGCACCAGTGAAGCAGCGTATGTATGTATATTAAACATTGGATTAGATAGCCCATATTGGTCGCTGAAAGTGTGAATTGTATATTAGATATGAGAGATGACTTCAAAGAGATAATTCAATTTTCATCATCACTCCTGAATTACTCATATACATTGCTTCCATATGGAGGGCCAGGCTTTAAGCTGGCTGAGAGTCTGAAGCCAAAGGGACGCTAATGAAAATTAAATCCTGAAGAGAGTAAAGAAGAGCTGCGTTCCCCTCCTTACTTGTCTAATTTATTATTAATGGAGGAGAGCTCCTCTCATATTCTCATTGTGGAAGAGGCAAGAGAGTCGTTAGGGCGAGAAGGGAAAAGCACCAACCGACCGCTTCATCTTACAAAATAGAGATTGAAAAAGAAATTAAAGAAGGGAAAACATTAGTTAATTTATGAAGGAATAAAAGGGAAAAGGTAAGGAAGAGAGAATGCACAACTAATGAAAAGCAAACACGTCCACACGACGAAGGAGGAGGATAATTTCCCTTTTCACCGTCAACTTCTTCGTCAAATTCCCGCGTCGTTTTTATTTATTCTGTGAAATTGAAGACAAGTTGTAATTTACATGTTAATGCACTTTCGATTTCCCATCATTCTCCTCAAGTTCATTAATGATGAGGATGATGATAAGTGGAGAGGGAGTTTATTTTATAGCCCATAGTGGAATGAAATTGATTGCCCGTTTCATTCCCCTTTAATTCCAAGCGTCAAATTGTTAGTGGGTTGTAAAATATCATAAAAGGTCCTTTCAATTATTCTATGAGACCTCGTATAAAAGCTAGTAAGCTTAATACTTGAATTCTAACGATTGAATTAATTCTTTGATTTGACTATTATGTAAACCTGTTTTAAGTCAAAAATCAATAATTAAAATGACTGAAATGACTCTAAATCTAAAATTCTTAAAATGAAGCCCTAATAATTTGCTTACCAAAATTATCGCTAATTTCTAATAAATATTACTTAATTTCAATGATATTTAAGAATAATGCATTCTTAAACTTAAATAATCGTTAAACAATTACTCCTGATTAGTTGTTAATTTATTACCAATTTTTGGTGATTACAAAATTACAATTAAAGTAAAGTAGATGTGTTTTGTGTAGATGTATTACAAATATAAATCAATGCTTTAATTGCAAACCTTTTGTTGAGCAAGTTTCATTCCGAAGAAGTTAAATCGGCGAGAAAAGGTAAACTAATAGGATTAAGGATTACCGTAATGAAGTGCGTAAACATTGACCCTTTTCGCAACAAAGGAGTCTTGATATAAGTAATATCCATGTAACATATTTCAAAGGGAGTTTCCTCGTCGTCGCTCTTGTCCCCATAGTCTTTTGTGGGCTTGAAAGTTCAAGTCGGCGACAGATGCTGCATTAAATGTAACTTTCTGTATTATGCATGGTCGTCGCTTTTTGCTGATTGCGAAATAATCCTTTATTTAATAAGTTCCCCTGCCTCCTCGTCTTCTCCTCTTCCCTCCGATTTCCCTCTTCCTCAAACGGAGTTTAACCAAGTACTCATATACACATTTAATGACTGGAGAAATGAGAGAATCTTTCGTCTCTTCATATCCTCCAACTACGAGGATCTCCTACCAACTCACCCGTACCAAATTAGTACCTCCACAGACTAAGTAAGCCTTAAGCCAACCAAAACTCCCAGTTTCCATCCTTCAAACTCAACACATAGCGAATCCATCCATATAGAAGAAAGTTGAGTTAAATTGTTTGCATTATATTTACTATTTGCATCTCTTTCATATACTCTCTGGCTATATTATATTTATAATGTAGAGAATTTCACAATGACAGTGTATAACAATGTAATATCAAACGAAACTTGCAACACTATCAAGAGATGAGATTCACTAATTTATAATGTTATTGTATAATATACAGATCGTATCTATATATAACAAGTTTTACAAGCGTTGTGCGAGAAGTTGGTGCAAGAGTGGTGATAGTAAGGGAATCATATTTAATATGAGAATTATAAAGTATATCAAGGCAGAATGGCGCTGGCAACAGATGCAATCCTTTCATTTATTCCTAAATTTCTCTTTGCACAAATCATTCCCAATGACATTGGCCTCCGCGAACCCCAAGTGGAATTAAAAGCCCACCCGAGCCAAAGATCATTAGAGGATATATAAACAGGGATGATGATGACGAATGCGGGTTCGATGAAGCAATTTAATATTTTAACTCACCACATCACATCCCTTTTAGGAGGAACACACACGACGTGCTCTAATAAGAATTCGCCACGGCTTTTTCATACGCCCCAGTATTAATGCTTGCCCTTACATAACTTATCATAACGCTGAGGTTGGGATACAGGGGGGAAACAGCTGAGTCCGAAGAGACCAACCGATATTTTAGCTATTATGTCCCCGCACGTGGACTGATGAATTCAACAATGCACGCGTACGCATTAATACTTTATTTCATACAAACTTGGCATATCTATACTAACAATGAGTATGTATATATGCCAATAATTGATGTTTTTAATAGGTATTACCATTTGAAGATTATTTTGCAAAGAGATGATAAATATTTTAATTTCCTTATCAAGGGAAGTCCAAGGAGTTCATTCTTGAGATCCCTCTCAAAATCCTCTTCTTTGAATGGTGCCGAACAAATTCTTGCATTCTTTGGGTTAAATTTGTGATCATTTCTCTTACATTTGACAATCCAAGACAGATATTCTTTTGATTGAGGTCGAGAGAATTTATGAAAAGTAATTCCATCATTTCTGCTAAATTTATAATTCTTACATTCTATAATAGCACAACTAGGCATGATTAATGCTTAATTTCTAAGTGTATTAATGGTTAAAAGTCACTTCAGTTTACTATAGGTTTAATTATTTCATAATTAACCACAATAAGAAATATTCTCATACAAGATTCAATTTTTTTGATTGAACAGATGACGTCATAATAAAAAAAATTTGTTGCTGTGCTCAATTATGCCCGCTTGCTGTCTTACCAAGGTAGATTTATAATTTTAATAGGAGGTTAACCACGGGGCAACGTATTTGCGTGTTTCGCATAAACTGCATATCTCACGCATAATAGCAATTGAAAACCGTTCATTAATATTGGTAATGTTCATTTTATACAGCTACTGCAATTGAAAATGTAAATTTGAGTGGGGTTATTACGTAGTTTGAGGATGATTAGGACTAATAATCATTAATTTGTCTTTAATAAACACGGGTCTCTACACTCAGCAAGACAAGTTGCTAGCATGCAAAAAGAAATTGTGTGTTTGTGATCATAAAGTTGTAGATCTGTTTTTTCATATATAAATTACTTACAAACTCCGCATCATTTTTATTACTTATAAATTAATAAGGATTAAAAATAAACATACAGATCAGTTAAATTTTCCATTTCATTCTTAATTTAAAGTTCCTCATCAAATAATAATTCGTAAAAGTTAATACCTAGGCCTTGCCTAGAACTATATAGTTTTTTGTTGTGTAGTCATTCTCATCATACATTTGTCCAGTCACAATCAATGGAAGAATTTTGATCTTTTATTGTATAAACTAATGATAATAATTTCATAAGAAAATTTTAAGTTAATCCGTTCACTTTCTAATGTATCTATTTTTCAGTTAAATGCACTTATTTAGTTTTAGAATACTTATAAAGAATGTTATCCAGTAGACTTCTTAATAATATATAACACAAGAAGGTGTAGTAAAATATCATGAAGATTGGCTCCTTCAAGTTATAATTCTTGAAAGCTGAGTTCATGCAGAGTGAGATTTGTGGCAAGTCAATTAATCACTTAAGGGCGACGTCTCTTCACAGCTTGGAACAGGTAGCGAAGTATATTAGGCCTATATATTGATTTAAAAAGGATGAGGAGGAAACCTGATTTGAATTCATAGGGCTTCTTGAGCTAAATGCTATCGTGAGAATCATCAGAAATGCCTCATGCAAATGAGCCAGAGAATTCAAGCAATGTTATTTTCTAATAGAATTCCTCACATTTTACAACCAATACCAACAGCTTCTTGGCCAGCGACGTTTGTTTTACTTAAATGACACCGACATTTGGTCGCATCCTCCAACTCACTCCTTTGGCTATATACAGAAAGATAACAAGTTTGGCATTTCTTCATTTTCTTCCTTAAGGCATCGTAACGTCGGTGGGTCACCTATGATTTGTGTGTATCGGCCTGGACAGCAAAAACCATCTCAAATGCATTTTCTAACCTAACCTCACCCTATTGCCATAAATGCGAAAATGGAAAATGGAAGAATATTTTAATTGAACATTTAGTAATAAAAGTAATAATAAAAAGAGTAGTAGTGAGAAACGAATAAACACTTTGAAATAGCCCTTAAACTTTTTATTGACTCAAATATTGAAATGTATCGAGTTCTGGGTCAAAAACGTATCTTTTTAATTTAATCCGATAATCGTAAAACGACTCGAGATCTCAAAAATTTCAGTTTCCGCAAAAATTACCATGTATAATTTGATTAAATTCAAACTATGATAAATTCTAATAATCTATAATTTAATGAAACTTATTATAAACTAAAAAAGCTATGACCAACTCAAATCTCACATTTATGAGCCAAGCAAGAAGAAATACAATTTAATAGGAATTGACAAGTCTTTTAAACCCCGTTATGACTATAAAGTTGAAAATTCAGTTCCATACATTGTCCTAAATTTGTTAAGGGAAAAGATGAGATTTTTATTTCAATTAACAAAATCATCATTTAGCAATCACATTTATCTTAATAGCTACAATATTTAATTCACTCAAATTGGAAATGGAACATGAATGGAGCGGAATTCTGATTGAAAGCTATTCTAGGACGTTTAAATAACTCATTGGAAAAAACCGAAAAGCTTTCACAGCGGACGTGTCTCTCAACTACGAATCGCCCTCAAAATGTGATCTCTTCTCAATCATATGAATTTACAATATATGAATCAAAAGTCGCTTTATGATAATTTTGAGATTTAAAAAAATATGATTTCAGGTTAAAATGACTTATGACTCGGGGGGTTTCATAGTGCCAAATTCAAAGAAACTGGATCAAAACGAAACATATGAAGCTTTGTGTTTTCCAATTGGCGATATCCTTCGCGTGATCAACATTTTCCAAGTTGATTATTTCTCCCTTAATGTCGAAGGAGATTTTGAAAAAATTGAGATTGTGAAAAATATCTCATGGAAGGAAATTCAATTTATGGTATTATTATTTATGGTCACATATTATTCAACTTGGCCCATGTAATATGTAATCTATCAATTAAAACTCCAATTGTGCAAATGTTATGATTAAATATAATTATACACGCTTTTAATTTATGTTTTTTATTCATTATTAAAAATTTTTATGTCAATAGAAATGAACAAACTGGAAAAGGAATTAGACACTTGATGGAATCCAAAGGATACAAATTAATTGATGATTTCATTCATGCTCATAAATCTTTATTCACTGTCACTATTATCTAGAATTTAAGTTAGTGATTAAAGTAAGTATGCCTAATCAGAATAACTCAAGGAATAAAACATTTTATTCACAAGAAGTGACTTTTAACTTCCGGTCGGTGTTAATATTTTATAATTATCCTTTCTAATGGAGCTAAACAACGTTGCCTATTCTATAAGCTTGTAAATTTATTTGCCTTGGAATATTTAGTCAAGTTCTGAAAGGAATTCTATTGATCCAATGCACGAATCCTGAAAATCAATAAATTACATCAAGTTCAAGTTTTGAGATGTCAGGAAATTGGAAGTGAATCGAATTGAAAAGTACATGCAGTAGAGCAATTAAACAACTTTGATTGGATTTTTAATTTAAATTAAATAAAAAAAAACTTGAAACTTACTTAATCGTTTAATTGAATAAATATTAGAAAAAACTTATTTCATCCACGCAATAAATCAAGCAGAGAAAAATTTAATTGAGCTATTAATTCAAGCGAACATTTTCATTTGAAGGTTTGTTCAATTTTTCATGGAATGTCATTTCATTAGACTGAATCTGAATTGAGGAGATTCAAATGGTGTAAAATAGGAGAAAATAAAAATGCTGTGGTGTTTTCCTCCTCCTCCTCCTCCTCGTCATGGTCGTCGCGATCATCTTTATTAAGCCCTTGGAGTCATACGGTAAAACGGCCATTGTGGAGTCCATAACCTAATTTCATCAAAAGATAATTCTTTTAAAGCTTGAATTTCCTCCTATAAGGGAACAGGATTACTTTTGAGGAGAGAATTAGAATGCAAATCTTCCATTAGGGGAGCTTATCCTAGATCTTTATTAGATTTACATGAAATGAGAAGGGGGAGTTGGTCCGCCTCGTCCTCGACTTTTCCAACGACGCCTTCGTCTCGCCACCCTCCTCGCAAACCATCAACAAAGAACTCGAAGACTCCTAAACAGATTTTCTCCATCTCGTCTATGTATCATCTCTTCATCTCCTTCGACTCTATTACTCACTACTCTTTACACTACAATATTGCATAAAGCATATATAATACAAAATGTTCCTTAACTGTCTATCTCTCAGTTATTCTCTTTAGTTAGTTATATACACTCCATACAATTTTACACTACTTTTACACTGTGCTACACTTAACTCATTCATGTTCAGTTCAGAATACATCTATGGACACACAGAAGGCGAAATCTGTATTTACATCTCTCGAGACCTCCTCCGTCCCCTCACAATTTAAAAAGACGAAAAGGGCTAATTTATGAACACGGGGCTTCTCGCTCTCTTTTCATAATTAATAGGAAGAGCTCAAGACTTCTCTCTAATATTCAAAAATGAGCCGAGGATTGGGGCCAAAAATTAATAGAGGCGACGTGGAGGCCGAGGGCAAACACACTCAACTCTGTATGCCTTAAGCTCTATCCAGCCGCGGTGTTCCACCAAAGGAGAACGAGTCTTGTGAGGGAGACGAAGGGAGAATTAGCGTTTCCAGCAGGGGTGCACCAGGGAGAAATGAATGCATCTTGTAAGCTATAAATATGCATTTTTCCAAAACATCCCTCCGATTTTACACGGTGATCTCCCTCCTCTGTCCGTGGAACACCCAGGTATGCCTCTTATATTTATGTATATTAAGGGCTATATATATTTATTAACTTGGGATCCATTCATTATCTCTCCCTCACATCCTGTGCCGTCGGTGGATGCTCATCTCTAATACTTACGATTAATCGCCGCCCTCCCATTTGCATATCATTTTCTCTCAACGCACTTTCTCATTGTTAATAATCTCTGAAGCCTTCCGTGTGTCCTTGTTATTCCACACAATTTCCTAACAAGATGAATCCTTTTAGTGTTGCATAAATTGGTAATCCCTTTTCCTCAGCCTTCTCCACGCAGTGCTTTAATTTGCTCCATTTTAATATCTTCCCTTTTATTCCCGGAACTTTCATTTCTCAATGGAAAATCACTAATTCACTATTGATTCCATTTACCGCATTTTACCACATAAGATTACAAGACATTATATTTAGTAGTTTGTTTTATGAAATCATTGGTTTATTGAATTTCTAATGTATTTTACTAATAATTATGTAACTGTAATAAAGAGAATTTTTAGAGGATATAAAATTTGAATATATAGAGAATATAAAAGCGATATCTGAATTTTCTGAATATGAGGGCGGCGTTACAGAGAAATCCAACTCTGTAATTAAGTAATGCGATATGATCGAAGATGCATTTCGGCACGAATGCAAGTATAATGATTGCATAAATATTTATACGGCAAACAGAAGGGTCAAATGTTCCGTGTGTTTAATTCGAAACTGCAGTTGTCTCAGACGTTATGTAACCTTTTTAAAATAATACATACTCAGGCGAAGCTTGTTATTTGCCTTCCCACTTACTCTTACATTTGAATTTTGAAGGTATAGTCCGTAATGTATATAATATAGATTAAAGAAAGCTCCTTGTGCTTTCCATCTCTTAATTGAGATTTGACATGGATGTCCATAATTGTATTATGAGGGAATTAGCACATGTCACACTCTGCTTGTTCTCCTTCTTCCTCTCCCTCCTCTCACCAGCATGTTCCTTTTCTCTCGGGCCTTCCATTCCAGGTAGGGTAATTTAATGGGACCTCCTCGTACATGAATATTAATCGGGAATTGTGAGGGTGAAAATTTAAAACTTGCATGAGGGATGAGTGCGATGAGGAAAAGGCTCCGGGGAATTCAGGTAGACTCCAAAGCTCTTCTTTGAAATTATATGGAACCTTTTGCTTATACTCACTCCGACTCAACTCTCCTTGTTATCGTTCTTGTTATGCTTTAAAGCAAATGTTGCTTTTTAA
This sequence comes from Neelides sp. FZ-2019, assembly GCA_009869795.1. NCBI lineage: Eukaryota > Metazoa > Arthropoda > Collembola > Neelipleona > Neelidae > Neelides > Neelides sp. FZ-2019. Next base: position 83,697 of record VJMY01000245.1, read on the forward strand.
ACATTCGTTTTTGATGTCTGGAGTTTAAAGAAAAAATCACTCTCAGGTCCAGAAACTTTTAAAAACACGAAGGAAAAAGAGAACATCCATTTAGGCAACTTTTTTATTTTAGATAATGAGGAAATGATTCTGTGATTCATTTAGCTCTTGATGGCTCCAAGGCTAAAACTTCATTTTTAAACTCAATGTGAGAGTTTAAGCATAAACATTTAACTTTTAAATAATATGAGCAACACATGATAACATTTTTACCATGATATTATACTTTTAACTAATATGCATGATATTAAAAATAATTTTATAAAGTTTACATATAAAGTTAAGAATTCTTAAACTTACTTTTTCAACATTCAATTTTATGCATAGTACTTATATAACATTAAACGTTCATAAATTATAACTAAATTGGTAAGTAAGGTATAAAAAACCATTGCGTGCGCGATGTTCTCTTTGTCTTAATGCGTATGTAATGCAACAAATTGAAAGATTGTTGAAAGATGTAATTGAATATTAAGGATTTAAAATCCAACATGACAGATGTTTGGTCGGAGTGAAAGGCAGAAAAAAGGTTAATTAGTAAAGGAATATTAATAACGAGCGAGGTGGAGACGGATATCTCAACTCTACTCTTAAGGGCATCTCATGAGGAAATGAGCCCAATTAAGAGAAAGATCGTACCGACGTGGGTGAGTTGAGGCCCATCAATGAATCTCTTGTATCTCTCGTAGAAAACATCCCCTCAAGCCTCCAATAAATAATATGATGTGGTGTATGGTGAGTGTGAGCAAGGACGGAGTGTTGGGGGTTTATTCCTTTATATTTCGGCTCATCCTGAGTAATTCATCATGAGCTCATCGCGGCTGTAGGTCGCATCTCGGGATGTAGTGTAAGTACCTTCTAATGGAATTCGGGCTAAAAGTAACAGGAGGAGAAGCTCGGGAGGGGAAATTCCCCAAAGACCCCTTTATTTCTAATCTCTAAACTCCTCAACGCTCCTCGATCCCTTATGTTTCCTCGGGCCCAAAAGAACCAGATGAGTCGCTTCTCTGTGTGTCTTTCGATCTGGCTCGCCGCCTCCCCCGCCATTCATCCAAGAATTATGTACAGAGGACTCGGACGCTTGTCTACACCCATTACGCCTTCTTCACCACTTAAACTATACACTTAAAAGAACTATACTCGACTGTACATGACCATGCTTAGCTATATTGCTTGTGGAATATTGCTTGTGATACTTATATTGCTTTTGAGTATACTATGATATAAAATATATTTTTTGGTATCCGAATGCTTTTTGGATTCGGTCTCGGTATATCACAATCAGTACCTTTTCACAGTTTTGCACTTTCATTTTTCATTACCTTTAACTCGCCCTCCTTCCAAGAACGTTCACTTCTCGGAAACTTTTACTTCCACTAAAAGCTTTCGCGGTCATGGCTATTCCTTTTCCTTCATACACCTTTTATATGATCTGAATAACGTCCGAATATGGAGCTCTTATATATTAAGAATATTATGCATATCAGAATGATATTTAATTTACCTCAATCTTAATCATTTTTACCTTTTGTAATAATATTCAAATTTTTTATCGGAATAAATAGATTTCAAATGTCTTTTGGGGATTCATTTATGTTAAAGTATAGAGTTTTTAATAAATAAATGAGATAGTTTGGCATTGTAAAGAAGGGTTGAAAGATCAATGGCCGTGTCTCCAGAGTCTCTGCGGAAATTCCCATCTCGAGAGATTTCTTTAAGGCTTCATCCGCCCCTACGCCCATTGTTCACCACCACAAATAATGAGTGGCTGAGGAAGAGGCGTAGCGAAAAATGCATTACCCTTTCCTACATCCTAATTAACTTTGACGCCTTCCACCTCATCCTCAATCTAATTTCTCAAGATGAGAATGGGGGAAGACGCGGGAAGAACTTTTATAATTTATTTCGCTCCCACTATCCCTTCCCTATTTATACGTGTGTGCACTTGTAAATTGAACATTCCACACCTCAAAAGGGTCCACCTTAATATTCATCATCCAAAGGACGCGATACGGATGAAATCAAGGCCCAGAACACAAAAAGTCAAAAGATTATGCGACCAACCAGATGTTCTCATCCAAAGATCATAAATGCATCTCAAATAATATGAAATGACAAACTGGTTTACATTCTTCTTCGTGTCCATAAGCATTAAGCGTTCAAGTTAAACAACATTCAAATTCTTTATTTATCTATAGGCTCGTTCCACTTGCTTTGCACAATCCTTTCTTTCCTTGCCTTTTCAAGGATATCTAAAAATTCCTCCGTTTACAATGCCCACAATATTTTGAAAACCTAATTTTCTCAGCCCGTCCACTCTGTGAGTTCTAGAACTAAACACAGTTCAATAGCTACTTGGAATATGAATACGATAGACATTAAACTTAAACCTCACAAAGTGGACTGGTTGCGAAAATCAGGTTTCCAAAATATCATGGGTAAGCGGGGGAATTTTTAGATATTCTTGAAAAGGCAAGGAAAGAGCGAGAGCCGATTATGAAAAGTACGTGGAACGGGCCTATATCCATCGTGTATTTAAAATGCACATTACTGTTTATGAGGAGATGTTTGAGACAACTCCTCTTTTCTGCAATGTTCAATGGTCTTCCTCCAATTTTCTGGTGTCATGAGATTATATCTTTCTTAACTATTATCAATTTTAAAACTTTACCTTGTGAGAGGCGCTGTCCATAATAATAACAGTGTTTGGTTTGAGATTTGGAAGAAACTTTATAATGTACCACTCTTTGAATTTTTAATTTTTCATATCTTTATGATATGATGTCCGACTTTCCAGTATTCGATTTTAATATATCAAAACAATCATTGACAAAACCATCTTTTGTCTCAGCATTTGTGATAATAATTCTTGATCCTTTCCGCATTTAAATTAGGGGTTTGATTCTTTCTTCCCGTCAGTCCAATTTTTGTCAAGGATGCCATTTTGATTCTCCCAAGTCTCATCTAAGTTGGCATAGTCTCTGTTTTCTCTTTCATATGCTTTTTTTCCTAAATTTAATTTTATCGTTAAGCTTTAATATAATTTGATTATAAAATGAATTAATAGACAACCTCAGAAATTCCATTCTATTTAATATAATACTTGATTGCTAAAAACTCTTGATTGTTCCGTCGTTTAAATCTGAATCCTATCTGTCTTAGAATAAGCCATAATGAAGCCCGAGAGCATTTATTCTCACTGAATTCGGGAATACGAGAATTAACTTCTGGTAAGAGGTTATCCAAATTTGAAAAAATTTCTAAAATTTTAATAGACTAAGTGATTATGAATTTCTGGAGTTTTTTTAAATATGAATTTTATAAGTAAATAGTTAATTACACAATTTTAGTTAGATTTTACATTATAGTATTGCAAATTACTTTGTTTGAATTTCTCATACACCATCCGTCTAATTGCATCTGCGGTAAAATTTAAGTCACTGGTCTTTTTATTTACACGAATGGAATTTTCCGAATTTTCGGGTTCTGCATTATTGGCTTGAGTATCCTTTAGGGCTTTATGAACAGTCCTTTCACAAACTCCTGTGAGTAACGCTGCCAATTTTCCCAACTAGAATTATTAATAATTTTGTTTAATAAATTTAATTACACATTGATTATTTATTTAATTAGTATTATAAGATAATTTAAACTTACATTTGTTTTTTATGGAAGGTGAAAAAACCATTGTTTTCATCATTTTTTAATGATTGTAATGTTTCGTAAACTGTATTCACCATACAACGCTCACACGCATACACGCTTCAACGTTCAAATTCTTTCTTTTTTCTTACATTTGACATTATTTTAATTAACTAATCTATTTTTAATTGACAGTAAATTCATAGAATAAAATTCTAATCGAGAGAAGAGATTTAAATGAAATAAAGTTTGATTAAAGATAAGTAACATAACATTTAAAAAAATAAATTTTCCGGTTACCATGCTTAAATTTAGTCTGAGTTCCACTTTGTACAATTTTGGAATTTAGTATAATGTACAAAGATATATACATACTTTTAGTAGCATTTATAAATTCAAGTTGGACCTTATTATTTATTGATCCTACACCAATGTAAATAATAAGAATCAAAAGGAATGCAAGGTAAAGGATTTTATAAAAAAAATTAAAAATAAAGATATTTTTAAGTTGGATTTACAAGAATAATAGTGAGAATATAACAAGAAAGTATAACAGAATCCTAGGTCGATGAAAAAAACGAACGATGAAACGAAGTCGATTTCCGAAATGACACAAGAGAGTCTGTTGGAAATATGTAGGTGGTAGAAAGATAGTATCCCAATTACCCGGAGACACTTCAGGAGTAATAAAGTAAGTGAGAGGGAGAATATAAAGAATTACGGTACCATTCATCTAATTTTTATACCGGTCGATTTAGTGGACTCCGTGCCCCATTAATAATGTTTGTCCAAATTATGAAGAGGGTGAAGAAGAAAGTCCCTTTACGATTAGCGCGTCTTTTGCCCGGTCCTCGCCCAGAGCGGGTTCGGGCCATAAAAATGGAGTCATAATGGGGACGAAGGGCCTAAAGAGGTGAGGAGGACTAATAAGAAATGAGGGACGAGCCGCCGAGTCCGTCTTCCCTTCGAGGGACGTAAAATGGGGAAACTGCTGGTGGTGCACTACGATAAATCCATATGGTCCTCCACCGGTTAATCATCGTAATGTCCACTTGAACAGTTTTATGGGTGGAAGTGCTCTGGAGACTCCAAAGCTCATGTCAAGACTTATTCCATTCTATTGTCCACTTTCCTCTCCTTCTTCCCAACTTCCTTCGCTCGCCCCGACGTCTTCCCATTGTTTCTTACAATCCTTCATAAAGACTCTCGCAATCTCACAGAGTTCTAAAATCAGAAATTGAAAGTCACAAGATCCGCTTACTTCACTTTATATAAAGACTTGTCATACGGAACTTTACTATTATTTTACTTATACTTATTACATAAGACCAATAAAGACCGTATTATATATAAAAGAACATTACTTGTACAAATATAATAATATAAGCTCTATATATTTGTATAAGAATATTATAGAAACTTAAATAATATGAAGAAGATATTTTTAATATAATATACTCTCGTATAAAGTTAATAATACAAATGTAATGAAATGCGAACGATACATATCCCAAGTTGGAAAAGACATTAGAGATATACTTGCTTAACTTAATGTTTATGGTATTGTTTGAATGCCCTGAAGAGATAAAATAAAAATGATATGAAATATGTTGAATTTCACCAATTGCGTAAAAAAGAAGACGGGAGGAAATAAAAAGCATCTTATATAAATTCCACATCCGACTTCAACATCCGCCATTTCCATTCTTTGTCTTCCACAATGAATTTTATTATATATTTGGATTTTATGTAATTTCATACGGGATCTTTTGAGCTCATTCGCCAAAAAGCCTCAAGAAAGTTTTATCATTGGGAAAAGGGGCAAAGAGAGGTAAATTGATATAATACGGGGAAGATTCAATTTTAACTCACTTTATCACAAAATGGAAAGATAAAAAAAAGTTTTAAGGTTTGAAATCTCCCCAGAAGTTCCTTAGCCCTTCCTCAATACAAAGTACATTCTTTTTCAATATTTTATCCCATTCTTTGAGTTCTTTATTGAGGAATTCCGATCCTGATCTTTCCCTCTAACTCAATGTACTAAACATACATGTCTGGTTCCTTCAATGTGCTGGAGATGATGAAATAAAAGGTCTTTGAAGATCCCTTTGTTCCCCCGCACAGTCAAGAGCACACCATTTGTATTAAGTCTATATAAGCAAATTGACTTGATTCGGCTCTTGAATAGGGACGAGTTTAAAGAGAATTCTTGGTCGATTTGGATGGGAATTTCCTCTCTTTTCCCTTCCTTTTTCGCCTCTTCGCTCTTTACATTATTAGAAGGGAGTTGAATGAGAAAGAGAATTTAAAGAAGTCTCTTTCCCATGTATTGATAGCACAGTTGGGATAGTCAGTATGTATGGGATAATAAGAAAGAAAGTGAAGGAATTGCTATAGAGGAGAAAAGGTGATTGGATGAAGATAAAAGGTAGAGAAGGTTTTAAGAAGTTCTCATTCTCTTCGACTGATGTCAAATCACCCGATTTACTTCTCTGGCATTAATTGATGTCGGAAGAGAGGCGGAGCGACAGAGGAGCTTTTTATTCTTAACAACCTCTTTCCATTCTCTCCTCTCCCGACGGCCCTGATAACACTCGAGACTCTTCATTCCAACTCTCGAGTCTAAATGAGTTCCGGAAGGGTTGAGAGAGACGAGAAGGTATCCCAAATCTCCACTTACCAAAGAAAGAGATGAGAAAGTTAATAGGGAAAGAAATCCAAAGATCCTTAACTCTTCCTTACTGTCTCGCACTACACTTCTCACTACATCGCCATGTATTCTCATTTGCCTTATATGTATACAATACAATATACTTTCATATAAATTATACTACCTATATAAATACTTTTATATAGATAAATATATTAATATACTTTATATACCTAATATGCTTTTAGGCTTTCATTTCTACTGTTCATGTAATATAAAGGGTAATAACTATAAACGCTAAAACATTTTTATTTTACAAACGATCTTTCTAAAAATTAACACTAACATTATACATATACGTCAAATAATATGAACGTAAACTTTATTTGTTGGCAGAGTGTGGCGAGGGAGTGTAGGCGCTCATTTGAAGCAACAAATGGAGAAAATGAAGATGTCAATTTAATTTAACATTTCATTTAAATGAAATATTTAGAACATAATATTTGTGAATAAGTATAAAATATGAATTTAATAACTTTTATTAAGTTAATAATTAATAAAGTTTCTAAATAAATATTTGATAAATATCAATCAATTAATTCTGGAGTCAATTTAATAGTCCATTTTTGGTCTTGTTTACTATTTTCACATTGAGTCAAGTTGTTCTTTACTTTGCCATTAATACTTGTTAAACAAAAACTTGTATTAACATAAACAATCAATTTATTAATTTTATCATACGACCATTTATTGAGGGATTGAAAATTGCATTTGTGGCAATGTTTAACGTAAACTGAATTTGTAAAATTTTTCTTTCCAATCTCAGCAAAATATTTCGTTACGCCCTCTTTGTTCAAGGAAAATGTCTAAATGTTTAAAAGATCACTTAATTAAATATAATGCCAAATTCAAATAATTTAATTAGCCAAAATAACTTTAAGAAGATTGTAAATAAGGATGTAAATAGGATTAAAAATTGGTTACTAAAATTCTAAATTTACTTTGAAAGAATTATGAAATTTGCATTCCACCACAAATGTTCAATTTGAGTTTGAAATCCAAGAATCGACTGTTGAAATTGTAAATACAGAATCCATTGTAAGGATCACTATAAAACTTAAAAATTGCACTAAAGGCATAGTCAAGTGAAATTAACAGATTTTACAAAAATTCTAAAATACATAATTGATTACTCTTAACATCACAACACATTATCTTTAATAAATAAATGGGTTTAATCGTTTAATTTAATTTATTTATATAATTACTTGAACTTCAATGAAAATATTTTCTTATATTATAATTGAGCTTGCGATGAAGAAATGAAATCAAAGCTATGACCATGACCGTATGTTTGGTCAATATAATAAAATCCTTTTGAAAACATGAAAATTTTAAGTTGGTCTTTTTCCAAATTCTAATAATGTTCAATAGAAATTGTTTGTAAAATAAACGTTGCAACATTATCAAAATTTAATTGAATATTAACTATAATATTTTCAAATTCAAATGACCTTGTGTATAAAATTAAGATTAATTAAAATTTGAACATTTACTATAATAAAAACTTTATCAAACGGAAAAGTTTTTAAAATATTTTTCTCGCCGCCTTCAATGCCAAATGAAAAGTCGCAGCTAATATGGTTTTGAGATGGAAACATATTATATGTTGTTGTATTATAATTAAATTTCTTTGTGTAATCAGATTCCAAGTCTTCGAGTTTAATCATTTTGCTTATCTATAGATCAAAAAGCTTGTAAAGGAAATCAACCTGAGTTGTCGCTTCAATCGTTGATAAGCAAACGTTAGAAATTCAGGATTTTCGATTTTTCTTTTTTAAATTAATTAAATTGAGCGCATGAGGTTTAATTAATAAACCTGACCAATTGAAATTTCGTTCAAGTTCCAATTTATTTGATTAAGTTTCGCCGTCACAAGCACCACATTCAATGTAAAATCCATTCTGCTTAATTTTCATAAAGACAATTAAAAAGTTAATCAGAATTCATTAATTAGTCAAACCAAAGTTGTATTTTTACAACTGAAGTTTTACCTAAAGGACTATGTTGTATTTTTGATCAACTCCTAAGCCCTAGTTCATAGAAAAAACCAATAGGTGGCCAAAAAGAGTAAGCTTGCCTCTTTTTACTCATTTCGCCCCATGCATTTTACGAGATATTGCGGGTGAAAGGAGTAATTTTCTCGGCGTCTACCTTAATGACACCAGAGATATACTTCTTGATCATACGGAATAAGGAATCTCCTCGTTCAATAAAGGCCTTCATGACTTCGTTAACCATTTGAACGGTGGGACGGTGAGATATTAGTTAGTATACGTATATACATAGTATTATTACTTGAGTTGAGCTCTACGGCTCACCCAGTAATTTAGCGTTAGGATATTTGAAGTCGCTATAATGGTAAGTGAAATTCTGATATTTCATATTGCATTGTAAGGAGTATATTATGATTATATCGGCGGTATAGATTATAGGATTATAGGATATCGTGAGGTTAAACTTCATGTGTGTATCTTATCAGAATGAACTGAGGAGGATTTGAGACTTTGGAGTTTCAAAGTGACTTTCCCTTTCGGTGAGTTGAAGGGGCAAAAGAGCTCATCCCACCCCCAGAATCCCCATTTCAATCGAAGGGTCTTAACACAGGAGAGACTGAAGGGAAAGAAATGGAAAAATTACTCCAAGCCTCGTCTGAATTTCCGCTAAATTTCCGCAATGCCTCCCGAATGGGACCCCATCAGATGAGATGTGATGATCTCACTTGGGACACCCTCACCGTTACAATTCTATGGAACTTGGGTTTCCAGTATTACTATATGCTTCAGTATGAGGGTTGTCCCTGTAGGAGTAAATACTTTTCCTTTCTTAGTCCCCATGGGTTTAGTTAGCGGAGAAGATTTGGGAAAAGGCGATAAAAATTACTTTAATAATGGTATACTCGGTTCTTTTGGTTTTTAGAGCAGAAGCCTACTGCCAGTATGTAAGAGTGGATGTTGGGATATGCTTATTTGGTAGAGGATATAGGGAGAAAAATCATGCTGGGGTTGGCTGGCCGGAGATCCGACATTGTCATGCATTCTCGGCTATCAAATTGAAAATGAATTTGGTTTCTTTCCTCCCCATGAACTACGTCGAGTTGTCAATGACTTGGATAGGCAAATTTGACTCGACTCCCCTCATTCTCCCTTTGTTTAGGCCAAAGGAAAGAGGAATCTCTCCAGCAAAATATTTTCATTTTTGACAGTGAAAGTGAAGGGACGGAAGTGAAATTTATTTCCTTCCTCGACTCTCCCGCTTAATTCTTCCATTTCCTCTTACACAATTCTTCACTCTTAGGGTCTTTGGGAAAATCTAATTTTATTCTCTGGCTTTGTTACATAGCATTGAGGATTAAAAAGTAATTATTTTCATATTATTTTATAACATTGCCATTAAAAAATATTTTACAATTTTTGAACTTCTTAATTTGAGTTGTCTTAAGGGGATTAAACTGTCAATTATAAATATTTATAATTAGTTCTTTTAATTAATATTATGAAGATAATGGTCAAATGTCTATTTTAAATTAAATAAGGTGAGATTATATAGGAGAAGATAAGAAGGATGACTTTGATATAATATTAAGTAATTCCTTGTAATTTGAAATGGATAAAAATTGAAAATGAAGAAAATACAGATGGGGAAAAGATCAATTTCAAATCTCATCTCAACTCCGGCGTCTCAACTCCTAATGACTTTTTTATCATCCTGTTCAATGGAACACATTTCCTCTTCCTTTCTTTTCTTTTATCTCCTTCATTTTAAATTGAGATTTCCGTACGTATACATAGAGATTATAAGTAAATAGTAAAGAAAAGTTTCTAAACTGAAGAGAAAACTACGTTCATGTTCTGAATCCTTAAATTTAGCATTTTCCTATTCATTTATGTATCATCCGATTCATCGCAGGAATCACTATGTGTGTTTTCTAATTTCTACTTATCATCTTTTCCTTTGTTGTAGTTTTTAAAATAGTGTATAAAGCTGTAAAATCTTCATTCAAATCTGTAAAATTATTATTATTAAGTATTTATTAATGTAAGTTGACTTGAAAATCATGAAATTAAAACTATAAAAAATTTTTTTACTAATAAGTCATAAAATAATTTTAAAAATTATTGATAATGTTCCATAATAATTTAATATCCTTCAATGGCTCCTCCAACGGCATATAGAATTTTTTATAAAAATAACTTATAGTATTACTTAATTCTAATAAGAGATTCTTTGCCTGGTAGTTAAAGAGATTGATGACGTTGTTTCCAGTTGGCCCCTGTGGTCCAAATCTTTTCTCTTAATTCACCCTTTTATTCTGATGTATGAATACGAATTTGTCACACTTAGAAACTTTGCATTCTTCTTTTTGTCTTTCCCTTTGAAGTGAATTGAAAAGAATTGCACTCTTTGTGCTCCATTTCGTGGCCATAAAGGAGGACCAAGTTATTTTTGTTGTAGAGGAAGAAGGAGAGGCCGGAAATTCATTTCTTAAGAAAGCGAAGAATTCAATGGGTCGTCGGAGGGTGCCCACAATGACTTTCAATTTCATCTGCAATTTCATAGTTGGAAATGAGATCCATGGGTTCTCAAATCATTATGAGGCATTAAGGAGCATTTAGATCAGCTTATGTCTCTCTGTTTCTTCAATTTTATTGTTATATTCTACTTATATTTGTGTTATATTTTACTTTTTTTTACTACAAAAAACAATACTACAGCTGTTTGTGTGGTGGTGAAACTAAATGTGATTTGAAACTAGACGACGTTTAATTCTTAAATAACCATAAAATCTTTAATGTTGTTGAATTATTTAATTTTAAATTGTATAGTGAAGCTTTTTAAACTATTTTTTAAATGAATGAGAAATTTTTTTAGCTTTTGAATCTAATAAAAAGAAGTTTTATTAAGGTTTTCGTTAGCGAAAAAAAGTTTTGAAAATGGTTTAAAGGCCTTGTGAAATCTGAATGATTCAGACCATTGAGCGAAGGGGGAAATTTATAAGAGCGGCTCTCTGTTCCTCAGAGCCTCTTAGCTGTCTTGTATTGTCAGTCCAGAACGCTGGTGCCGAAGGATTTATGAGATGTGGAACGGAGAGCTCGAGGAAAAAAGAAAAACCAAAGGGAAAAATGATGCAAAGTTGGCAAAAACATAAACGACTTTGACAAAATGCGGCTCTCCCTTTCTTTTGTGCGAAAGGAATCGGTTCGTTTTCCCTTTTGTCCCTCCGACCCCTTTTGGAGCTTCTCGTCCATAGTGGCCGCCGTGGAGGGCAACAGAGCAAAGGCCTTCCATCCCACAAAATCTCCGTCCCCCTCAATTCAACATTTCTGATAAATATAATGATGGTCAATTTGTTCAGCTCCTGTTTATTTTCCCCTTTTCACTCACCCCTTTCTCATCATGTCACATTACCATCCAGTCATTTTTAAGTCCAACTACTGCTGGAGAATTCAAGAAGCATTAGAGCATTACTCTGCTTAAGCACGAACTAATGGAAGTTCTCAAGAGCTCAATTCAAATTATTACAATACATACAATGAAATGAAATTACATAGCTAATTGTCCAAGTGTAACAATAATGAAATGAATTGCCATATTACATATCTCAAATTTCAAAACTAGTAAGAAATATCTATGGCATGTATATCTACAATTATCATTGATATAAATATAACAAATTTATCTTAATATTCATCTATATATTCATGATCTCTACAAATTACATAATATGCCAAATATGCAATATAGAGATTTAGCATACCTTGACTCTGACAACTCTGACAAGGTAAAATGGCAATTTGGAACTTTAAATAAGGCTTTGATATACTAGTATAATATCTGTGGGCTCGACTTTACTTTACTTACTCAACCCCTTTCAATTTCGCCGTTGGATGAATGTTGCAACCAATGGGTATGAAGTTATTATGAAGTGTATGAAATATAAATGTGATGGGACGATGACGCGAGATGATCATAATTCTGCACGCTTCGCTCTGTCTCTTCTTAATAGAAGGAAATGAATTGTGAATTGTGGCATTTATTGTAGTACACCATTGAAGTACGCAGGGAGAACTTCCAACGCCCATGAACGTGGAATGTGAGGAGATTTCAGAGGAGTTTTGGGCTATATGAAAAGTGCCAGGCAGTGGACCGACAAGAATGTCCATTATGAAAGAAAGATTAGGTCATTGTCAATGTCAGCGTAATGGAGAGGAAGGGATCGTCTCATCATCTCGTCAATCCGAACAGGAGGAAAATGTTCATCCTCCACTTACCACGAGGGTGCTCGTCCTCACTCTCTGATTCTCATGATGAGCTGATTTGGAAATCCCCCTTGGCCAGAATATCTTTGTCCAAACTTCATCATCATCTTTTCATCTGAGGAGTGACGGGCTGAGCTGTTGGCTATGAACATCAAGTACAGCGAGAGCGAAGATTAATAGAAAAAGAGGAATCAATGAGGGTGTTGGGCTCCCTAACGAGCTCAACGAGGGTGGCGTAGGGGGAAATAGTTGAAATGGTCAGGGAACTGACAGTCACCGATGTGGACAAACCCCCACCCGGGTTCTCAAAGGTTAAGCCACTTCGCCTCATAAATTTCCCTCCTTGTCTCTTCGTTCCGCCGGCCGTTGTTCAAGGAACTTGTGCTCCATAGCAAAGTGACATGGGAAAGATATAGGAAGTTGAAGGCAAAGGGACTTTCTGTCAATCTCGCCGCTCTGTACAAAGGAGTGATTTGGGGAAAGGGACGAGGAGAATTAGTCATGGATATTATGGAAATGACAGTAGAGTTTGGGAAGAGGAGTCGGAGACGGGGCGAGGACGAGAGAGCCTACCATATAATAATATATAAATATTGATATGAATATATATCATAGCTGCAAAGTGTACAATTTAGTAGCGTACAATGTACAATTATATATATCAATATACTTTGCTAAACTGTATAGTCAGCCAGTTTCATATGGATTGGATATAAGATCGATCCTTGAGGGTTTTTATGGACGGTCTGAGTCATATGATTTGATTTGCCGCACTTCTTCCTCGAATTGTCTCCCCCTCCGCCACTCAACTGATGATACATGGAGGAACGGAGGCTCTTTGGCCGGAAACCATTGAGAGACTCTAATAGTGAAATATGTAGACACGGATACGGACAACTAACCCTGCATTGCATTGGGGAAAACACAACCGACTCTCAGGGCCCATCACACCCGCACCCCTATTTATCAGGAGCAAATCTAAAATGCATTCATCTCAATGGGCCTCATCTGCCCACTTGCCCGGCCTCGCTCATTCGCTATTCATACAGGGAGATTTTTTCCGGTAATCGCTCATTCATTTCAATCCCTCACAATCGTTTAACCCTTTTCCATCAACGATCAATACTCCTTAATTACTCGCTTTTATTCTTACTCAACAGTGGGAATATTACCGTTGTAATATAGATAGATAACACTAACCAGAGTTTTCATTAAAAATAAAACATCTAAAATCCACAAAACAAAAATAAATATTGAATATTAATAAAACAATATGCCTATTACCGTACTACATATGTAATAACTAAGTAATTTAGTAAACTTTATAATATATAAGCAAGTAATGTTAAGATAAATTCGCAAATAATACCACGATATAGTAATTATTTTGAAAATTTTGGATTTTCGGGGTTAATGCAAACAAATGAGTAATTGTTTTACGTGTGGAATTATGTCAAATAATTTGAACAAATTTGGCATCCAGTTATCATCCATCTAACAATTCAATTCAAAATTCTTATTATTTAACATTTTAATAAAATAATCATAATAAATTTAATTTTAATAAAATAATCATAATAAATTTAATTTTAATAAAATAATCATAATAAATTTAATTTTAATAAAATAATCATATTAAATTCAATTTTAATAATTTGTTTAATGGATAATTGAAATTGCACTATTATTACAAGATTTTATTAATGAACTTGATAAAACCTTTCCATACTTTAAGTACATAATCAGCAAATAGACAATGATCTAAAACCCATTTGTAACCTATAAGATGTTTAATCGTCATGTTAAGGTAATTGGCAAAGAATGAAATGTCACTGTGGTTTCTCTTGAAAGTTCAAGTTGCACTGATTCCTTTTCCTCAACTCCTTGAGATCCAACAGCAAAAACTATTCCAAATTGGAAGTTCTTGCATCTTTTGTATTGCCTCCAAATTTTTCTTATAAACTCCCGTTTTCGAAAATTAATTCGGCGGGAATGAATAAATGAAACGACGTTTGTCAAGGGCGAATGTTGACACATTGGTGAAATTTCAGAATTGAAGGGAATTTCGATTTTGAGGTGCGGATGTGTTTGGTCAAATTCTTCAGCGGACAGTCTTCATTCAATTCTGCGAGCAATATTTCACCACGAATACTGGCACTAATGAAGAAATAATCATGATTCGCTGCTGTCGAAATCATGACAAACTGTTGAGAGAATTATAAAATTTAATGCACTCAGATTTATTGTTTTAATAATTTAATATTTTATAGACATCTGAATATGTTTAAGGATAAACTATATCAATGATTGTCTAGTCATAATTTTGGCCCTTTACACTAGATACAATAGGATTTTTGAGCACAAATACACTACAGGTTTAGGCTAACACTATGAGATTTTTAAGGATTTACACTATTATATTATTGGGTTTAGGCTTATTAGATTTTACAGAAATGAATAAAGAGATCACCAACAAGAAAAAGTGCATTTTCTTTCTCCCAATCTTCGTGTTCATTTTAAAGGCCATAACGAAGAAATGACTTAAATTATAAACTATACACTTATCCATGTGGTCAATTTAAGATGATTTTTATTTAAATATTTAATATATATTTAAATAAACATTTAAATTATCTAACAAAAATTTAAATCTAAAATAAACTATTAAATTTTTGATAGTTTTGTATTTTTTAAATTAGCATGGCAATTTCATAACAAAATACTATTCTTATACCTCGTATAGTTATTCATAGTTATTTGATTAGTAGGGGAAATGGGGGTTAGTTGCTGAAGGAGTAAGTTGCACAATTCCTTCTCCCAGGTAAACCAATGAAGATAAATAGCTAAATATTCATGCATATTCAAATTCTCATTAGAAAGTTTACATTTAAAAAGATCCTTACTTAATTTCAAAAATTAACATTGATTTTTTGGAAAAAAAATTATTTTTCAAAACTTTAATGCAAAACCTTTTTTAATAAGGTTTACGAACAAAATGAGATGGAGATGTACACAAAGTTAAAGATCACAGTGTAAATCATTCCTCCATACTAGTGAAGAAGATATCGTTCTACGTAATTCTGAACACAATCATTGGTGTCAAAATTTTAAAAAATTTCTTAATAGAATAATTATTTAAACAAATTTTTAGAAAAAATTTTCTTGGGACCTCCCATTATTATTTTCTCCCATTATTATTTTTTCAAATAATGTGAAAAATTATTTTGGAAGCACCGTTTATGTCATTTTTTCATCAATGAATTTTATCAAAAATTTTCTGGGGACCTCTGATCCCTTGATCATTTTTGGCAAATAATCTGAAAAACCAATTTTGTAGCTTGGAGGAAAATTAGAAAATTCAATGAGTGAAATCTAAACAATGTGAAATTTCAAATCCTTTCCCACCAAAAAAGTGGTTTGTTGCAGTTAATTAATTAACCAAACATTTAATCTCTAAACCCTCTTGTCATTTTCGTCACGGAGTAGAAGCGGATCTTTTAGAGATGAATTGAAACTCGCCACTCTTGTATTTTTTGATATAGGTCCTGAGGGGGCCCGAAGTTCTGGTCGTAATTGTTCTAGACTTATATCATACTGGACGTATCCTTCTGGTCGTAATTGTTTTAGTCTTACACTGTTTTAGTATTATATTCCTTTGGTCGTACGATG